>PVHX01000958.1:0-59464 GCA_004024805.1 Geosciurus inauris
AGTTGCCCAGGCTTACCTTGAATTTGTGCTCCTTCATTATTCTAAGTGAAAGAATCCAGTAACAAAAAGACAAATTGTATAATTTCACTTACATGTGGTACCTAGAATAGTTCAAATTCATAGAAACAAAGTACTGTGGGGTTGCCAGGATCTAGTAGGAATAGAGAATGGGAAGTAATTGAATGGGCACAGAGTTTCAGTTTTATGAGATGAAGAAAGTTCTGGCCTAGTTGCACAACAATATGAATGTATTTAACACAAGTGAACTAAACATTTAAAAATAATTAAAATAGTATATTTTATGTTGTGTGTTTTTCTACACCTAAGAATATTTTTTAATTCAGTGATTTTATTGATCAAAATGGAAATCAAAGCAGAGTAATGAATTGTCATCTTGAAAAACTGACAGGTACCCTTGGGCCCCACAATGACATCAAATTTCAGATGAACTGAAGGCATCTCTACCAGCAGCACCTACATTTAAAATGATGGCCCTCAACTTCCCTACCAAGTGTGTGTTTTCTATCATCTTCTTCCTGTGTCCACCAGAAAAAGGTAAAGCTTCATTTAATATATTCTTCATCTCATCCATTGTAAATATTTAATAATAAAAACAAATCTTCTATACACCTATGTTCTAGACCCTGTTTTAAAGTACATATGGACACATTTATTCTCATCACAAGTCTATGAAGTAGATAGTATTATCACCCTATTTTATAAAGGAGGAAGATAAGGTCCAGAGAAGTTGTGGTAACCCTCTCCAGGTCACAAGCTAAGAGGGCAGAGCTAGAAAGTGAACTTGAGCAGTCTGGCCCCAGGTCTGTGATCTTAATCATGACAATGTACTGTCTCCAGATTTATGATTACATACATATTTATCCTTATATATAAAATATCTTTATCTCTAAGCACCCAAGAGACTCCTGTTTCAAGAGCATTTCAGCAGGTGGAAATGGTAAATGAATTGTTGTTTGCTACAATTTAGTCAATACATGCCAAGTCTTCGAGCACCCTTGAGCACAATTTATAGCTGAATGTGCAGCGTCCTTTTCAAATTGGCTGGGATCTAAGTCTTTGCCTCAAGGAATAAGTTTATACTGTGGAATTTCAATCTCAAGTATATAGGAGAATCCAAAAGAAAAGAAAGTTCAGAAACAAGAAGGCCTTCTTAGTACCCCAAGTTACTCTGAGTGGGCAGCTTGATCTCTGGCCCTGTCTGAGATCTCCTACCATCCCAAAGCTCCCTTCTAGTTATTGTAATGGACTTTTCCTCAATTCCACATTTGCCCCTCTATGCCATAAACAGGGCTAATTTAAGTATCTACAAGCCATACATGATGGTACATGCCTGTAATCCCATCAACTCAAAAGGCTGACGCAAGAGAATCTCAAGTTCAAAGCCAGCCTCAGCAACTTAACTAGACCATCTCAAAAAAAAAAAGACTCAGTCATGAAATGCCCCCAGGTTCAATTCCCAGTACAAAAAAAAAAAAAAAAAAACTGCTGCGTTATTAGTCGATCAGTGGTTATCATGTGATTAGTTGATCACAGGGGTTAGTTGATCAGTGTTCATTGTTACTATCATTATGATACCTACCAAACATCCATTTTTGCCCCGTTTTGCATTTCAAATAATTGTGCCAAGTAGCTACTCTCTCCCTGTGGACTGTTTTGCCCACTTCAGGACACCCTGATAAAAGACTTCTGTTAGTGACTGTTTTAAATTGAATTATGTTCTTCAAAAAGACATTTGGAAGTCCTAATCTCTAGCACCTTATTTGGCACTCACACTGAGTCAAGGTGTCTGACTAGCGTCCTTTAAGGAGAACACACACAGAACACCTCACGGCAATCATGGCAGAGACTGCAGTGACGTGTCTAGAAGCCAAGCAACACCACATATTGCCAGACGTCCCCAGAAGCTAGGAACAAGCAAGGAAGGCTATTCCCATCAAACCTTCAGAGTTGTTGGCCCTGCCAACACCATTATTTCAGACTTCTACCCTCCCAAACTGTAAGCGAATACATTTCTGCTGTATCAAACCACTCAGTTTGTGGTATCTTGTTATAGCAGCCTTAGGAAACTAATACGCTGACCTTTGCTTTTCATATTCGCTCTGTGGATTTTCCTCCTCTAAGTTTCTTCCCCTCTCATAGGACTCCCATTTGTGTGTTTGTACATGAATAGCCCTCCTCCTCTCAGGGAATATCTAAGGAAATGTCTAACAACAGGGGTCCATGTCAGAAACTGTCTGGCTCTCTAGAGTAGATTTGTTGTGTTTTGTTTTATTTTGTTTTTTAATTTGGGGTACATGAATTCTTTCCCATCACAAAACATGATGGTAAAGCTAAAGGAAATGACACAAAACACTGAAATTCTTTATTTAACTCGGTCCATGTTAGAGAACAGTCTGTTATCATTGGAATCAGAGACCCAATCTTGTCTTGCTGGGTTATGACGAATCCTCATTGGGCTCTGGCCATTCATAATCTTGATGTCCTAATATTCTTACAACTGGGAGATTGACAAAGAAACCACTGTCATTTCACCAGCTGATTATTCAATTCCATATTCCTAAATCTCATTTTTTCCAGCTTCTCTGAGTTAAACATTACATTTTATTTCAGCTAAATCGCCCTTGTAATAGGCTGAATCTTATTCTGTTAGAGATTTTGATGACTTCTCCACTGATGGAACATAAAACAGTGTCTAGCATATATACATTTTTACAGTTTAATTCTGAGCTCCCAAAAGATAAATTGTGAACCAAATGGGGAAAGAGACATGAATAAATAATACCAGCTGAACAGACTAAAATATGTAGGGAAAGTTAAGCACTTCTCAGTAAATGTCAAGTATGAAATTGTTTTATATAATTTTATTCATTGGACCTATCCAACTCCCACAAGATTTCATTTGATTTTCAGAGATTGATGCCATTATGTTCTGCATTCCGAGTATGAGATAAAAACATTTACCATGCCAGACTAGACTTTCCTGCACTGTGATGCAGAACTTGTTCAACAACGGTGCCTTCTCTGGAACACAGTGGAGTCTACGGTTCAGCTAGACCCTACCCAACACCACTCCCTGCCGATGGGCATGTGTGGGCAATCTCTGTGAGCAGAGGACTGAGCAATGAGCCCCCACTCCTACAGCTGGTCAGAGCAAAGAAGCTTCAAGAGAGAGCAGGGGAAATATTCCCCACTTTCAACAGCTATTGTCCTAACCAACACTAACTGGAGAAAGCACAATAGCCAGACCACATGTGTAGGCAGATGTAGCAGAAGTCTTTCACTAAATTATCTGCCTTTCCCTCCCAGGTACACAGCTATATATTCCAGCCTGTCTTGTGATGACATGTGATGGGGTGAGTGAGTTCTGGCCACGGGAATGTAAATTAAAGTGGCAAGTTTGTTTTTAAAAAAAATTACTCATGATACTTGTTGAAGATGGTAAGGAAGACGTTATTCAAGGAGGGACCATCACAACAGGAATAGGGACCCATGCAATGGGGTCTTGCATTGGGGGAGAGACATTAGACTCCCCTGTGAATAAGCATGGGCAAACAGGCATCTACAGCCAAGCAGGGTAGAGATCATTGAATGGAAAATTACCAAGAGGAAACATCAGAAATGAGGGGAATTCTTGTTAAACCACCTCAACAGAGTTCTTGTTGAAGGCATGTCAGGGTGATAAGATATGGAGGGTGATCAGACCCAAATGTTTTAATTGATTTAGCAGGATCCTTGCTCATACTGGATTCTGCAAGGACAGAGAGGGGAGCCTGAGGTCTGACTTAGTCCAGCAACAAACTTAGAAGAGACTGACTTAGTTTTGGTCATAGGAGGGTCTTCGTCATAACTCTACTTTCAGGACTGAGCTCCCATGCAATCCTCTCTCTCCCTCCCCACCTCCTTCCCCTCGACCTTTCATTCTCACTCACACTCTCTTCCTTCATCTGCCAGCCAGATTCAGATGATCCAAGAAAAAACTCCAAGACTCTGGGGGAAAATCCAGCTAACTTGCTTTAGAAAGTGCCTGATGATAAATATTTTAAGCTTTAGGTGCTCTATAGTCTGTCACAACTACTCAATTCCGCTATTGTAACAGGAAAACAGCCATTGACAAGATGTAAATTGTGTTAGTCAGCTTTTCATTGCTGTGTTCAAAATACCTAACAGGAACAACTTAGAAGAGAAAAGATTTATTTTGGCTGATGGTTCCAGAGGTTTATTCCATGGTTGGCTGGCTCCAAGGTTCTGATTTTGCTTCCAATCCATCCTGTTTTCCTTCCTTACAGGGGTAACAGAATTAAACTGGCCCATTATAAATGATTCTCCCTTGGGTTAGCCACGTTCAATTGATAAGACTTGACCCTGCTTTACCTGTAAAAAATGTATACATATATACTCATACATATGCTAAAAGCTGATATTGCTTTAAATATCAATACCATTCAGTTTGAAAATTAAATAGCTTAATAGTCACACTGCTTTCACAGAGTTAAGCAGGTTGTATCCAAAAAATACACAGAGACAATGAAATATTATCCAGACTGTGTGACCAGAGATATAGTTCTTCAACATACTCCTAGGAGGCACAAGACTGACTATAGTCTTGTCTTGACCCTGCCTCTTCCAAAGCTGCAATTCACCTCACTTCTAAATCTACAGAAAAGAAAACTGTTATACATTGAGTTCCAAGCATGTGAGGGACATGAGCCAGAGTCACAGTTGAGCTGAAATGGGGATTAAGTGCCTGGCTGACCCCCAAGCAGCCCTTTAGACAAAAGGATCTTTTTGTCTGAAAGAATGGTGCCTGCAGCAGAGCAGAAATGGAGAGAAGGTGAAATGAACAGGGCCATATGGTGTTGGCTCTGAGCCCAGCCTGCAGGACCAGATCTGAGCCCTACAATAAGAGGCTGTAGGCAAAAGGTAAAGGTGTTGTTTTCTTGAGGGACTTCATGAGATATAAGACTTAAGTGGGAAATTTTCAGGGCCCTTCTAGGTAACAGAAACAGGACAGGAGCTCTTACAGCAGAGTGTTGGTTTGCTGGACAATAGATGGACATGAATGGGGAAGCTGAGAGGAGACTCTTCATAGTATGGATAAGAGAACCCTCTTAGGAAGTTCAGCAATAATGGAAGGAGATGGAGGAAAGTAACGAGGACTGATGTCCTAGACTTAAGCAGATAGAGGAAATTGGCTATAGAATTGTGGGTATTTCTTACAAAGCACACTGGTTGAGATTATCCAGAGAAACAATCACTAGGAGATACATCTGTATAAAGAGATTTATTTTAAGGAAGAGGCTCACAAAATTATGGAGGTGAAAAAGTTTCAAGATCTACCAGGTAAGTCTACAAGTTGGAGACTCAGGAGAGCCAATAGTTCCAGTTTGAAGATAGGGAAAAGCCCATGTCCATCACAGAGGAAGAATTCTCTTTCACTCAAAGAGTCAGCTTTTCAACTGATTGGATGAGACAAACCCACATTGAAGATATTATTCTGCCTTACTCAGTCTACTGAATAAAAGTCAATCTCATCCAAAATTACCCTCACAAACACACTCAGAATAATGCTTGACCAAATTATACCCTTGGCTGGGTATCCCATGACCAGCCAAGTTTGCATTTCAAATTAACCATTAAAAAAAAAGTAACCTCATTTGTTCACATGGACTGACAATTTTGGTTGGTTCACACACCATTTCATGGAATCTTTCCCAAAACTTTTGAGTCAGAGCTCACTGAGGCAGGGAAAAAGGTTAAGTGAATTTTCTGAAGTCACAGCTAGCAGAGGGCCAGGATTTTATTAAACCCAGGACTTCATGCATCAGTCAATAGTTTCCAGCATAAGAATTCCTTTTTATTAGCAATAAAACACCATACCTTGTTTAGACCTTATTTAGTTTTTTGGCTGCCATAACAAAATAGTTTAGACTGCAGTCCATAAACAACAGAAATTTATTGCTCGCTGTTCTGAATCCTGGGAAGACCAATGGCAAGACATCAACAGATTTGGTAAGGGCTCATTCCTCATAGATGGTGCCTCCTCACAGCATGCTCACATGACAGAGAGGCAAACAAGCTCCCTTGGGCCTCTTTTATAGAGGGACCAATCTCCTTTATGAGAACTGTTTCCTCATGAAACAATCAACTCCCAAAATACTGCCCCTCTTAATACCATTATATTGGTGATTAAGTTTCAACATATGAGGTTGGGAGAACACAAGCATTCTGACCATAGCAGACCTTTTTTTCTTTTTTAAATAATTTTTAAAAATTTTTTATAGTTATCAATGGACCTATATTTCATTTTTTCATATGTGGTGCCAAGAATCAAATCCAGTGCCTCACACGTGCTAGGCAAGCATTCTATCGCTGAGCTACAACCCCAGCCCCATAGCAGATCATGATGCAAGAAAACAAAGCTAATAAAAAGTTGTTGGGACAACTAGAGAAAACTGAACATGATTTTGATTTTAGTTGATATTCAGAAATTGTTGTAAATATTTTTAGGAATAATATGGCAAGGAAATGTAAAATTAAAATAATAGACTCTTACATGACAGTAGTTTTGTTTGAGATGATACATTCAAATAAAGCCTTTAAAAAATATGAGTTCCTCTTGGCAGAACCATAATACAACCTACCTACTGTGTCTGTTCCGATTGATCAGTGGCCATGGTATATACCCTTATTAAGTACCTCTTCTTCAACTTGTTGACTTTGCTCAGAGTCAGGTTCTCCCCACATGATCACAAAGATGGCTGCAGTAGTTCTAACCCTCACATTCGCTCAGCTTTATAACCAGCAGGAAGAAAATGTTTGAATTCCTTGATAGCCTTCCCAAAGCCCGGGGCCTTGTTCTTTCTGAACAGCAACCTCCCTAGGTTGCTTGCCTTTCAAGCAACTATAGCCATGAGGTTTAACTGCAGAGCTGAAAAATGGAGCAAACCTGTGCCCTCTTACACAGGCTGATATTGCAGAAAAGGTGCCCAAATAAATGTAGGTGCAACTAAGAAGAGAGAATGTGTGGAGTTAGGGATTTAACCCAGTGACAGAGCACTTGTCTAGCATGTACAAAGCCCTGGGTTTGGTCCTCAGCCTAGAAGAAGGAGAAGAAGATGAAGACAAAGAAGAGGAAAAGGAAGAAGAAGAAAAACAAGGAGGAGGAGAAAGAGGAAGAGGAGAAGAGGAGGAGGAGGAGGAAGAAATAATAATAATAATAATAATAATAATAATAAGTTGTAGTAGTAGTAGTAGTGATGGATGGTCCTAAATAGAATGGATTCTAAATGAGCTAATCCTCGGGTTTTAGGTAAGAAGGAAAGTTGGCCCTTTGGGGGTCGAATGTTTCCCAATGACATGGGAGTCTTATGAAAAATGAGCAACTCCATCCACTATTATTCTAGACACATTAATTTATTGTTTCTTTTACAGACCTGAGGCTTTGTTGTCCTTGCCTGTGATAAGTTCCACTGCCGGAAATGTGCTCCCTCTCACCTCTCTCAGCTTATAAAGTTCCTGCTTATCTTTGATGGCCAGCCCAGATGTCACATTCCTTAAGATTTTTCCTCCCTCCTCCCTCCTTGGGCTGCTCTGGCATTCCTCCAAAGCTCATATGTTGTAAACTACTCTCTTTATTTATTTATTTATTCTAATGAGGTGTGCTTGACAGCAGAATGCATTTTGATTCATTGTACACAAATGGAGCACAACTTTTCATTTCTCTGGTTGTACACAATGTAGAGTCGCACCATATGTGCAGTCATACATTACCTGGGGCAATGATGTCCATCTCATTTCACCATCTTTCCTGCCCCCATGTCTCCTCCTCTCTCCTCCCTCCCCTTTGCTCAAAGTTCCTCCATTCTTCCCATGCCTCCTCCCATTATGGATCAGCATTCACTTATCAGAGAGAATATTTGGCCTTTGGTTTTTTAAGATTGGCTTACTTCACTTAACATGGTATTCTCCAACTCCATCCATTTACCTGAAAATACCATAATTTTCTTCTTTTTTAATGCTGAGTAATATTCCATTGTGTACATATACCACAGTTTCTTTATCATTCATCTATTGAAGGGCATCTAGGTTGATTCCACAGTTTAGCTATTATGAATTGAGCTGCTATAAACATTGATGTGTCTGCGACACTGTAGTATGCTATTTTTAAGTCCTTTGGGTGTAGACCAAGGAATAGCTGATCAAATGGTGGTTCCATTCCAAGTAAAACCTAATCTCTAAGGCTATAGTATTAAGAAGCAGGAGCTTTAGGATGTAATCAGATCATGAGAGCAGAGCCCTCATGGGATTATTACATTTAGAAAATGGCTTGGGGGAGCCCACTTGTCCCTTTTGCCTTTCTGCCATGTGGAAACACAGCATTTGCCCCTTCCTCCACGTGAGGATGCAGTCAGAAGGCACCATCCTGGAAGTAGAGTGCAGGCCCTCACCTGACACTGAATCTACTGGCACCTTGATCTTGGACTTCCCAGCCTCCAGAACCATAAGCATTAAATTTATATTTATTTATAAATTAAACAGTCTAAGGAATTTTGTTCAGCAGGAAGAAACTAAGGCACAGCCCTCCACACCCAACCTGATCCAACTCTTTCAAATCTCTAGGGCACTGCACAACTCTCATGGCACCTCTTCTCTTGGATTCAAGGAAAGAACAGCTATTTGTGTTGTCATCTATTCCCCCTTCCACACTGTAAACTCTCTGAGGCAAACCTTTATTTGTCCAGCTATATGCCCCGTTATCATCAGCACAAATTCCATTCAATTCAGCATCCACAGGGCTGTCTATTCTCACAGCTATTTCAACCACCATTAAAACAAAACAAGTTGTTCTATTGCTTATCCTAGGTGATGGGTCCAGAAGCATAGTTTTATCATTACTACTATGCTCATTCACTCTTTAGCACGTGTGATACAAAATTTTTGTTTAAGAAAAGCAAACAGGAAAAACAGAGTGAGTTCTCACGGATTCCCCATCATCAACACATCACTTTCACACATGAAGGACTGCTTAACGTGTAGAGGGTGGGCTGTTCCCTGAGATTAATTCTTCTCTGGATCCCTCTCATGCTCCTTGGAGCTGGGTCACTGCTACCTTAAGAAAGCATTAGCTGAAACTTGATGCCTATAATTCTTAATTACAATTGCATTGCTGGCTTTATGTGCATCTCTGCTCATTTAAACTCAATGCTGACTGACAAATTGTGCTCGTCTGCCTATTTGACAGTAATTTAGTCAGGCAACCTGCAGCTTGCACCAGATTGATGAGCAGCTGTTTGATCTGTTTGGGGGATGTATTGTTGTTTTCTTGGAGGAGGCTGCTTTGTGCAGCTGCCTAACGGATGAACAGTTTTGTCTTCTCCAATGACATTGTGGACACTCTGGATGGCCACTCGCGTAACTGCAAATGCAAGCTTCTAAGAAAAAATAAAATCAATCACCCACCATCCCAGACACAGCATCATGCAGAAGAGCAAAACAGAATAGCTCATCAGACCCAACTTGAATTCACACTGCTGTTTATGAGGCCAGCACAAGTTCAGGTTGAGACTCAAAATATGGCTATCCTTAATCCTCAAACCAAAACCTACGCAATTGGTTACATGTGATGGCTCCTCTAAAGCACTTTGGGCTAGTAAACATTGTCTCTGGGTAGAATAACCCTACACACAGCTCAGGAGTGCATACAGTTCTGAACCATTCAATCTACTTCTAACATATCTTAAGCATGGAGAGTTTCTGAGTTAATTATCTGAATCTTTAAGCTGTGTTTATCTCTCCCCCTCCCCTGCCAGCAACTTGCATTTTATTATTTTTCTAGTTTGAGTCTTTCATGGTCCCTATGGCTTGGATACAGAGTTAAGGAAAAGTGTCCCTAAGGTACAGGCAAGTACTTTATTGAGGTATATTGAGATATAATTCACATACCATTCACATACACCTATTCAAAGTGTACAATGTTCAGCTTCTGAAAATTTGTTTTTTTTCTGTTATGTTTGATAACATGTATTAAAATGCAACTTTTGAGAAAAATAAATAAAAATTAAAATTAAAAAAAAAACAAAGTGTACAATGTTTTTGGTATATTGTATTATTAATTTTAAGTTGTGGTAAAATACATATAACATAAAAATTTGCCATTTTAGCTGGGCGTGGTGTTGCCCGCCTATAATCCCAGTGACTGGCGGGCGGCGGCGGGGGGCTGAGGCAGGAGGATCACAAGTTCAAAGCCAACCTCAGCAACTTAGCAAGGCCCTGAGCAACTTAGCAAAACTCTGTCTCAAAACAAAAAATAAAAAGGACTGGGGATGTGGCTCAGTGGTTAAGTGTCCCTGGGTTCAATCCCTGGTTTAAAAAAAAAAATTCCACCTTAGCCATTTTTACGTGTACAATTCAGTGGCATTAAATTACATTCACAGTGATATGCAACCTTCACTGTTATTTCCAAAACTATTTTATCATCAAAAACAAACTCTGTAACTAATAAGCAATAACATACCATTCCCTTCCCCTCTGTCTCATTAGCATCTAATCTACTTTCTGTTTCTATGAATTTGCCTAAGTGCCTCATGTAAATGAAATCATATAATATTTGTTCTTTCATAACTGGGTATTTCACTTAGCATGTTTTCAAGGTTCATCCACGTTGCAGCACATATCAGAATTTCATTTCTTTTTAAGACTGAATAATATTTCATTGTTTGCATTTACCATATTTTATGTATCCATTCATCTATTTATAGAGACTTGGGTGGTTGTCACCTTTTGACTATTGTGAATTATGCTGCAATGAACATTTGCACACAATTATGTGTGCGATTCCTTTGGCAAATACCTAGGAGTAGAATTTCTGGTCATATGAAAATTCTACATTTAATTTTTGGAGAAACTATAAAGTTGTCTTCCAGTGCCTGCACCATTGGACATTCCCACCAGGACACAAGGGTTCCAACTTCTTCACGTTCTTCTTTTCCATTTTTGTTGTTTTGCTTTGTTTTGTTTTATAATCATCCTGGTAGATATGCCCAGTACAATTTGATCCTGAGAATCTGAGCAGCAATTTTCATAAGCAACAATGGGAATGAAGGAGACTAGCCTAAAATCTCAGCAACTTGAGAGGCTGAAGAGGGAGGATGGCAAGTTCAAGACCAACCTCAGCAACTTAGCAAGACCTTGTCTCAAGATGTAAAAATAAATAAATAAATTATAAAAAAGAAAACATCTAGTGATATAGCTCGGTCATAGAGCATCCCTCATACCAAAAAGAAAAAAGAAAATACACTAATGCCACCATTTTAAGGAGTTCAACTAGGTCAGCTTTAACTACAGATGTTTACTGGTGGTCTCATGTTATGTCCTGTGGCATAAAGAGAGAGCACTGGGGACACTAAGGTTATAGAGATCCTCCTCACTTGTAAATATGTTAATTGGTTCCTGTTAAGAAACATCTTCAAGTAAATTGATAAGTTATCTATAGGTGGCAATAAAGTATGGACAGGTAACAATATATTCTATAGCTCCTATGTAAGGAAGTTTTCTAGAGTTGAAGACAAATATCAGGGGGCAAAATTCAATCTCTGAAGCAAGTTATTAAGAATCACTTTTCAAACTCCCAACCCTCATATCAACCCAATATCACAGCCAATCATGTTGGTTCCCTCTTCAATGAGAAAATAAAAGCAATTACAGTAAGACCTTCAGATCTCTTCACTGACTCCCCTGTCTCCTCTCCTGCTGTCTGAAAAGAGACACACAAACATCTTTCTCAAGATCATCTATCCCTCCTGGCTTGTCCTCCCAGTGGTGCCAGGGCCCCTCGGCTCTCTTGTTCTTCCCCTCTGACCTTTTCCTTTTGAGGTTACAAACAACTTTCTTTCACTAAACTCCTGCCATTCAATGTTTCTACTGGACATCTCCCTGAAATGGTGAGCAAGGAGCAAAAGAGGACTCCCCACAGCAGGATGAGGTCTGAAACCAAAAAGGAAGAGCAATAAAGCAATAGATTCAAAAATGGAGTTGGAGGCGAAGGTGCATCAATGGAGGAGGAAATTTCTACAGGCACACAGGTGTCAGCACCCAGAGCTCTAATGATAATAGAGTCAGATCTGTCATTTGCTCATAAGTACAAATGGAGCTAAAAGATCTGAGCTCTTTAGAACACTTTAATGAATCCACTAATGACATTTATTAACTCCAGTGATACTTAGGTTAGTTTTCAGACTTAACAAACAAAAATACAGAATGCCTAGTTAAATTTGAATTTAAGCCATTTATTTGTTATTTCTTCTTTTGTTTGTATTCTTAAATTTATATATTCCATGCAATATTAGGATGTCCTATCCTAAATATTGCATGGGACATAATTATACTATTTTGTAAAAAGATTCATTGTCTTCAATTCAAATTCAACTGGGTTGCCTGCAATTTGCCTGGCATCCCCAGCCATATTTCACCTCCTTAGAGGATTTGATCTGTCTCTTCCTGAATCCTCCCTCTCACATGACTTGCAGCATATTCTTCTATTTCTGTCCATGGCTTCTCTTCTTCAACCTCATCCTTGAATGTAGGGATTCTACAAGGTTTGGGCCACAGGCCGGAGCCTGCCTGACTCTGTGTTGTCCCCCCAGTTCATCTGTTCCTGTATCTTCCTCACCAAATTTGCAGCTAATGAGTCTCCAGCTCTTACTTCTCAGAATATCAGAGTCAAGTCACTTCCATCTTTTTTTAGACAGCTTCACTTCAAATTTCCATCCTTTATCTCAGACTCAACACATCTAAAACTGAACTCACTGTTCCACCTCCAAATTTTACCCCCAATTGCCCCATCTAAGTTCATGGCACCAACATTATCCTGATTGTCCATTCAGGAAATGGCGCACCCTAAATTCCATGTTTTCTAACTCGTAGTTAACAACCGGTTACCAAATCCCTTCCATTCTACCTTCAAAAATGTGTCACTTCTGTCACCAGGACCTCATCCTCAGTATTTTTACTGTTGTTTACTGTTGTTCCAAGGCCTCTTGGAACAACAGTAAACAACAGTAAAAATACTCTCCATTTTTTCTTCAAACCACTGCTACACAATATTCAGATATGCTTTCTAATTATTTGATTCCCTTCCCCAAAGCTCTGCACAGTTTCCACTGACTAAGAGTAAACTTTTTATTCTGACTAAGAATAAACTTACTTCAATCGCTGAGGATCCTTCTTTATTGTTCCGAATCAAGGTCATAAACAGTGTGACAATCAGCCATCTACCTTCATAAAGTTATGTGTTAAATGTACATTTTATTTTTTCTGCTACTTGCAGAGAATTGGAAAATACAGAAGAGCTTAAGAATAAAATTCAGTCATGTTTTTTAAATGAATGACATTTTAACCTCTTAGTGTATTAGCTCTCCATAGCTGTGACCAAAATACCTGGTAAGAACAACTTAAAGGACAAAAAGTTTATTTTGGCTTATGGTTTCAGAGGTCTTAGTTCATAGTTGACTCCACTGCTCTGGGCCCAAGGTGAGGCAGAGCACTGTGGAGGAGGGGTGTAGCGGAGGAGTTCTTCATGGTGGTCAGGAAGCAGAGAATAAAGGTAGAAGGGACCACAGGAACATGAACCCTTCTAGGCCACACTCCTAGTGATGCACCTCCTCCAACCACAACTACTTCCCTGCAGTTACCACCCAGTCAGTCCATTCAGTTGAGGATAGACTGATTAGATTTCAGCTCTCATAAGCCAATCATTTCACCTCCTGCATTAATACAGGAGCTTTGAGGGTACACCTCATATCCAAACCATACCAATCAATCATTTTTCATAAACAGTGTCTAAACCCCCCCCCCCCAAATATCTATAACTAGGCCTCTTCATGTTGTGTATAGGCCACACCCTTTCCTGCCCATATGCTTTTCCCCAGCCTGAAATTCCCTTTTGCCTTTTCTGCACCAACCCAGCTTGGAAAAGGAACCTTTATGTGAGGCCATCCCTTATGCCTCTCCCTTCTCCCACCTCTAGTCAGAATTAATTTCTTTGAGTTTTGACAAAATTTTGTCCCTTACTTAGCACTTATTTATCTCCTCACCAAGTTGTTGATCAAACATGAACCAACTGGGTCAGTTACTAGGAAAGGTACTTGGAGAGGCAAGGGTGAGACAATGAGCAGTGTAGACTCAGGGAGTGAGAAAGGACATCAGAACCCCGGGCTCATATGGCAAGGCCGGAATGGCACTCATCTCAGTCCCCTAGCCAGGGGCTCTCACCTGTGGCATGCTCTGAAGTCCTGCTCCTGCTGACAGTAGCTTTTTGGTCTAAGAACCCAGAAGGGGACATGGCCTCCTGGGAGTGACCCACATCCCTCCTCCTTCACTAATGACTAACTCACTCTGAGGTATAAAAGCCTGACTCTCTTGCCTCAGGGGCACAACTTTTCAATAAGATTTAAGTTCCAAAGAACTTCTCTCTCTCCAACCCTCCAGCCTCAGCAGGCCAAAGCTGGCCGCTGACCTAAGACCACAATTTGGTCAGCTTCCTCCCATAACTCTGGCTTCTCTCACTCCCTTTTCTTTCCCAAAAGAGCTCCCTTCCCTCTGTAAATCACAGGCACCTCAAGTGCTGGCTCATGTTTGGGCCTTGTGCCAAGTCAGTGCTCTCTCTGGGATCCATCCATTCTCCTCATCTCTGAAATGGGGGTAAAGTTAATTCCCAGAGTTGTGAATGAGGACCTGTGGAAGCACTTAGCTAGATGCTGGGAATTAAAAAACCCCTTAAATGTTCCTGAAATCTAAGCCTCTGCCCTTCATAAAGGCCAAGAGTGGACAGGAAATGATGACAAGAAGGAATGCCATGTGAGGGTAAGGGTGAGGTGACCTGCCTGAAGGGGAAGAGTGAGCGCCACTCAGCTTCAGACACCTTAGCAAATCCTAACAAGTAGTCTACCCTATCTTTCTTCATTTTCTTATTAATATTATGTCTAGCTATTCTTGTGAAGTCCCCCCCAAATTTAAGACTGCTAGGCATCCCATGGTTGGTCAATACATGCTGACTTACACACCTGGAAATCTGCAGTGAAGGAAATGCTGGCTTAGATTCAACTCATATGCTCTTGGCAAAAGGATGATGGCACAGATTCTGATGAGATGGATGCACTACAGAGGAACTGGGGTGCTGTCCTGGGGACTTAGAAATGGACTCAGGAGGAGAGAGACGGGATGACTCACACACGTCTAGGGAATACATTTTCTCATTGGTTGCATGGTGCACACCAACTACCATGCAGCTGTGATTTATGGGTCTACCCAGGTTTGTCTACTTTGTATTTTGATCACCAAATACTGAGGATTCAGCCTGCATGGAATTAAAAGAATGGTTTAATTTTCAAGCAGATAAAAGATCTTCTTGCAGATCAACCAAGAGCATTTCATCTTCTTCTCCTATAATTTCCAATCCAAAGCATACAATACGATGCAAGAAACAGACATCCTGGTTCTGAAGTAGAATGTAACCAGATGGTTTTCCAGTTCTGGCAATCGAAATACCCTGTCATCTGCATTACATAATTCTTAGAGAAAACACACTGCTTTAATTGTGCAGCACAGATCATGACAGATTGCTCAGTTTTTTGACATCATTTTCTTCAGTGTTTTCTCTGCTCTGAGCTTAGGGAAACTAATTATGTCCAGGTGGGGTCCAGGTGCAGGTATGTATGCAAACTCCAGAGGGCCTGCTTAGATATAAAATGGTTTTGCTGGAGTGTTCCTAGCTTTGAAAACTTGCTCTCTTGGCCCTTTTTAATAATTGCTCATTTCTTTCTAAATATTCCCCCATCTTCATGCTGACTAATGAGTAATTGAAGTTCTGAAGGAACAAGACCAGCTTTGATAAGGAAGAGATCGTCTCCAGACCCATTGGCCAACTGTGGACTGTCATTCTGTAGTCTCTTAAGAAACCTTGCTTTACAACACATGGACTCGTTCTTTCAATTATCATCATCATATACAATACTGAGATGATTGAGCTTCATTTCAAGTATAAAACAGAAAATTGTACTTGTTAAGAAGATATATTTCCTGTTATCAAAAGTAACTGGAGTGCTAGTGATGAATGGTGATGATAGTTACATAACAGTGTAAATGTACTTAATGCCGCTGAATTGTACACTTAGAAATGGTTAAGATGGTACATTTTATGTTATGTGTATTTTACCAATTATACCAACAATTGGTACTTTTTCTAAGTTCAGGAAATATGGTCAGTAGAAATTAGAGCCATAGGCCATGTAAAAAAATGATCCAGCTTCATATCCACATCACTGATAATGTGACCATCTAACATCGAATGCCCCCAGTGTGATGCAGGGGGAAGGACACAGTGCCACCTGTAAAATATTCTTGCCAATTGACTCTACTATAATCAATCTTAAGATAGAACTTTCGGTAAGACTTTCTCAGCTGGGGTTCCTTACCTACATCCTAGATCCACAGAAAATGAGTTGGATGACAATTCATTCAATTCTCCCAAGCATGGAATATAGCTGGTGCCGTTCTAGATGCCTGAGATAAAAGTTAATTCATTACATAAAATGGGTGCCTTCAGATAATTATACCCCAATTTTCTTAGAGATCCCCAGCTGGGAAGAATCAAAATAAATAAAATAATCAGACAAATCCAGAATGTGAGACATTCAAAAAAAACAGTTCCCCAATTACTCCAGAAAGAAAACACCATGGGGAAAATGTGGAAATAGTTGATCAAAAGAGAGTAAAAACTTCTCTCATAGTTTTTGTTGTTGTTTTGTATTTGTTTGTTTGATTTGGTTTGGATATCATTTGCCTTTTTTTTTTTTTAACCTTCATTTACAAGGACTCATACAGTATGTGCCAAACTTGTTTCCTTCAACCTAATATCTGGGATTCATCCCTGTTCTTTCATGAGTCATTATCTCTTTGCTTTTTATTGCTGTGTAGCATTTTTGTATAAATATGCCACAACTTATTTGCTAGGGCATTTAGTTAAAAGTCAAGTGTCATGATGCCCATAACTTATTTTCAAATGATCAGCAAGTGTGTGTGTGTATGTGTGTGTGTGTGTGTGTGTGTATGTGCATGTGTGTATGTACACAGAGATACAGATAAAATGAAACAAACATGGAAAACAATGTTAAGTATTGTTGAATACAAGTAGTAGATATACAAGTATTTGTTATATTGTTTTTCCAACTTTTCTGAATATTTGAATTTTTCTAAAACTTAAAAAAATATATATGTTTGGAGGAAGATATAAAGACCTGAGGAGTCTGGCTTTAAAGGACAAAATAACTAAAGAGAAGACTCTAGAATAAAAATTTAGGAATCTTGACTCCTAACTGTCATTCTGGACTTTGCCGCTGTTTCCTGACATTAAAAACTGATTATTAAATATAAATATAATTTGTTAATGTACTGATTATTAAATATGAATATAATTTGTTAATGTACTGATTATTAAATATGAATATAATTTGTTAATGTACTTCCTTCTGCAATGTACCCCAACAGTCTATCAGTTTATACAGGCATACCAAAGACACCTGGAGATTCATCTTATAAATCAATCGAACTTGCATTCTACCTGGAAACTCAAACTTCTCTCCACAAATCAATGCCCCCTCCTTTCCTCTCCCCCATCGACCCCTCTCCATAGCTATATTCAAAATCACTCCACAACCATTTTACCCAAATCCTATTCCCTTCTTGTAATGCAAAAGCTAAATTGAAAGCTACGTGGCCCTGGCAGCCCACAGAGCCCTAGTGATTTGTGCCCCTGCGCAGGAGGGGACAGGACTGGACTGCGGTGTTTCTGTTTGAGGTTCCCTCGCCCAGCTGCAGCGCTCAGCAGAGCTTCTCAGGTGGCTGGGCTGCTTTGAAGGTTTACTTTCAATTAAGAAAAAAAAAAAGACAGAAGCCAAATCAGCAGCTGTCAGGGATGAAGGAAGATTTATTCAGGGTGGTCAAAGGGGAGGTGGCCAGCAGTAAAGGCCTGAAGGTAGACAGGAAGGAAATTCAAGCTGGGAGAGAAATTCCTCCTGGCAAGGTCAGCTGGCGCCTGGCTAGTCCTGGGTAAGGCAGCACTGATCCCTGTTGCTGGCTGCCTGGAAAGGGAAAGGGGGACTGTGTCGGCAGACACTTGGGTGGGGATGGAGACTGCCCCAGGGGAGCAGGCGGGCAGGGCCTTGAAAGCACAGCTTATTAATCAGACGAAACCAGGCCTGAGGGATGGAAACATGACTGATTTTTAAATTGCTTCCTGATTCAAAAGTCGGTGTTGCCCACCTCAACATGTGATGAGAGGTGACGAGGCCAGGTCCCTGGGCGGTTCTGCTCGCTCAGAGCTTCCCTTGAAGTCTGCCTGCCGGGAGAAGCCCGCAGATGTGCACAGAATAGCGGGAGTCGGGCCTGCGGTTTTATCACCTTTCATTTCCTGTCTCAGTTCTTATGTGGCTTCAGACATGTGACACGCTAGTGTGAAAAGTAATGTGTGCTTTAGAGGGAATGAGCCAAGATCCCCTTTAACCCTGAGCAATGCCCAAGGAACTCGTGGAAGTGAACAGTTGAGCTACACATGTGGGTTTTATAAAAACATTCTCCTCAGCCCCTCTCCCTGTGTCCTCACCTCTTCTCCTTCCACCCAGTCTCAAGTGAAACTGGAATATAGAAGTGAGTATGGGTGCCATTCCGTCCATTTCCTGCAGACCTGACAGTTACCCATATTACACCTGCTCCCTTTGCGCCTTTTGGATACCATCGAAGCTGCCAGTTATACCAGGAGATGTTGACTGAAGATTCATCCCAGACCTGCTTAGCCTGTAACTATTGTAAACATCATATAAACACAAGTACGTATGTGTGTATATGTATACATATGGACTATACATATATAATGTTATATATACAGGTATGTATACACACACACAATTATGAGCCAGATGACAGCATTTTGGCAACATCAGATTGCATATATGGACCACCTGAAGATGTCATAGCCATCTTAGTTTGTGTAAACACACTTTATAATGTTTGTGCAATGATAAAATCACCTAACTCCTAATTTCTAATTTCTCAGAACATCTCATTAAGCAACTCATGACCACACACACACACACACATGAGTGTGTTAGTAATATTTCCGTCACCATGACAAATATCCAAGATAATCGACTTACAAGAACGAAAGGCTTATTTTAGCTCACAGTCTCAGTCTGTGATTGCTTGACCCTGCTGCTTTGGGCCTAGGGTGTCATAGCACATTATGGTGAGAGTGTGTGGTGGACAAAGATCGTTTACCTCATGACAGCTGAGACACAAAAATGTGAGAAAGGAAGGGCCTGGGATTCCAATGTCCCTTTCAAGGACATACCCCCAAATGACCTAACTTCTTCCCACCAGGCTCCACCTCCTCAAGACTCCACCACCTCCCAACAGCGCCACAGGCTGAGGAAACATGGACCTTTGGGGGACATTCAAAATCCAAAATACAGAGAAAACCGGTGTTTTTCTTAAGTAACAAAATTATGATAAATAAAGCTGATGTTTGTCTGATTTCCACACACTAGCCTTTTGGGACCTTTCCTGTCATTTCTGACCGTTCCCAAGGAGATGGCCTCTCATGCCCACACACCAGTCTGTCTGCTAGAGTCAGCCTGAAGCAATCCCTCTCTTTCTAGCCTCCAGCACCGGCTCTCCTTTGTCCTTGAAGCTGTCTAGGTGAGAGAGTTCCAGTACTGCCAATGCCCATCAGGAGAATTCAGTGATCACACAGGACTCCAGTGATGGGCTGCCTCCATGGGAGTCCAACATACCAACCAGCTGTCAAAACAATGTTGGGTTCCTTGCAGGATGGAAGAGAATGACTTCCTCCCTAGCTCTGTGTCACATTGTGATATCTGGTCACCAAGGCAGCTGTGTTATGCCAAGAGAATCCCCATATCTCTCTTGAAATGTTTTATCAACTCGAGGGGTCACCTCTCACCTAGATGGAAATCCTTTCATGTAAAATGATGACATAATTTCTCATTTTTATACCTCTATCCAGAAAAACTCAAGTATAAGCCAAGAAGATAAATAAACATTAGTGACTCCTTCCTTGTTTGTTTGTTTTTTTTTCTTTCTTCCTGGATCTCATTCTTCCAAATAAGTCTCTATTTCCCAAGTTGCAAAACAAAACCTCATAGAATTTTAACAAATGAAACAGATATTGAAAGAGATAGAATAAAAGTATAATCTGCATTAAATGTATCTAGGAGGGGCTGAGATTGTAGCTCAGCGGTACAGCGCTTGCCTCGCATGTGTGAGGCCCTGGGTTCGATCCTCAGCACCACATACAAAGCAATAAAATAATAAAGACATTGTGTCCATCTACAACTAAAAAAAAATTTTTTTAAAAATGTATCTAGGACTGTCTTTAGTCAAAATTGCATATAAATCTAAAAAGCCCATTGAAACTGCCAATGCTTAGCTTTTTTAGCAACACTTCAGATTTTTAGAAATAAGTTTATGTGAATCATAAATAATCCCCACAGCTGGGTGCAGTGGTGCACACCTGTAATCCTCAATCTTAGGAAATTGAGGAAGGAGGATCACAAGTTCAAAGCCAGCCTGGGCAATACAGCAAGACCCTGTCTCAAAATAAAATTAAAATAGTTATGTATGTAAGTTGGTGGTAACATGCCCATGGATTCAATCCCCAGTACAAAACATAATAATAAAATAAAATAATAAATAATGCCCATGCTATGTGATAGACTTATTTCCAAAAAAAAAAAAAAATGACCATAGAGTAATATTCACCAAAAGGTACATGATTTCCCCCACTAGTGGTCTTTATCATATTAAAGACATAGTTACAAAGGAGAAAAAAACTTTCAAAGTAAGGGATACTTTGATTAAATTATATAGAAAAAAATGATAAATGAAGATTTGATGAGTGTTACCAACTTTGTTTGAGGGACTGGCACCAAAAGAACACAAGTAGTTGTTTTGGTACAACTTACAGCAACAGTAAAGTCAATCCCAACATGCATGCGCTGACTGGATAACCAAGGAAACCACACCCATGGCTAAAGATTTTAAATGTGGCTAGACTAATGGCACATGGTGTAATGAAATTGTAAATTATTTTGTAATAAAAATAATTTAACTTTTTAAAATTGTTTTGTAATAAATTATTCTTATTACAAAATAATTTCACTTTTTACTCAAAAGGAGTTCTATTGTTTGGGGGCAGGGCACCAACTATAACTGATCTGCAATACCAAATTTAGCCAGAGGAGAGTACATTCTAAAATAGAGAAAATGCTGTTGCAAATTCTGATTTTATGAAGAATTTCAAGTCAAAAGATCATGAGTTTGCAGCTGTCTCTGACTGTGAAAGCTTTGATATCTGGCATATGGCCTTTACAATGAGCAGTGGACACCTACTTTAAGAGGTCACTGGGAAAGATGGTTTAAGAGTAAATGTAAGAGGGACTGGGATTGTGGCTCAGTGGGAGAGCGCTTGCCTTGCATGTGGGAGGCACTGAGTATGATCCTCAGCACTGCATATAAATGAAGAAATAAAGGTCAATCAACAATTTTAAAAAATTTGTTTTAAAAAATAGATGTAAGAGCAATGCCAATAAAATAATTAAGAAAGATGGAATAGGTCTGTATATGTGTGAGACAGAAGACAATTATTCTTTTTCAGTGAATTTTGAGGAAGAAATATTTTTAAAGGATTTGGAGGTCCTGAAATGCAGTAAATCTTTTAAAGTCAATAAATTGTAATACTGTTATAAAGGAAGGTCTGGCAAATGACCCGAGTGAAATAGAGACAAACATTTGTACTTACCTTATGGTCTCAGGAGATTTTAAGGAATTCCTTAAGAAGGAATTCTTTTTGGAACGTGAGAGTGGGAGCAGTTGGTTAGGTTATGCATATGTGTATTTGTGGATGTGGGTGGGTGTGTGGATGTGTGTAGTGTGTAGATGTGTGTAGATATGTGTGGGTGTGTGGATGTGACGGGTACATGTGAGTGGTTAGTGGATGTGTACAGTGTTTACATGTGTGTGAGTGTGTGGAAGTGTGCAGTATGTGGATGTGTAGTGTGTGTAGTGAATTAATGGGGGGTGGATGTGGTTGGGTGAGTGGACTGTATGGTGGGTAGATGTGTCAGGGGTGTGTAGTGGGTATGTGTGTGGGGTGGATGTGTGGTGTGTGTAGTTTGTGGGTTGTATGGTATGTGGATGTGTATGTGGAAGGTGGAAGGTTGTGTGGGGGGAGGGAGGAGGTGGGGTAGTGTGTGTGTTCAGTGGAATGCCAGCCCACACACAAATGACCTTATGCAAACACCCTGGGGCAAACTTGCCTTTTAGTGGGTGAAAGAAGTCATTGTTTTATTTTTTTAGAGTTTATGTTGCCTTAACTGATTTTCTGAGTTTAATTCAATATAAAATACTGAGACGTGAGGGGCCGTTATCAGATTTCTTTAGATTGTAATACAAAACAATCCCTCCCGTTTATTTATTCAGTGGCTGTGCTAACAGAAATAAAAGCAAGGAAAAGCATGTGGAACTACTGCCATCTGGTGGAGAACATAGAAACTGCCATGTGGTGTGGGGAGAAGACCCTTAAAATGGGATTTTGTTGATATTGAATGGTTTTGTTTTGATTCGACTTGATTTGTTTTGCTGTTGTTTTTGTTGCTGTTTGGTCCACTAGTTTTGAACCTCCTTCCAAAAGAGTAACTTATTAACTTCATATCTCCTTAAGTGTTGAGACTCTGGTGGGATGAAGCTTAAGCATCTGGACTCTGGTTTCAGATTCCTCAGATTCAAGCAATGACTTCATTACCTGCAGATCATGTTGCCTGCAGCCTGTCATTGACTCTCCTGTTTATTTAGGGTCTAAGGAATGAGGTATTTAATTCTATGCAGGCAGAGTAAGCACCAAGATTCATCATTATCACCAGTGTGATTTTATTCCTGCTTGTTCCAGCCAGAGCCTTGTCTATATAACATCCAGAACAGCTCTGCGGCCTTGCCACAGGAAGACTGAGATGCCCCAAAAGATGTGTGGCCAAGCAGGGCAGCTCTGCATCAGTACACTGTTGGGCACTGCCCTCTTGTATCCCTACAAACATCACTATGAATGGAACAATTGATCAAGCTATATCACTCCACAGCCACACATGTTCCTGTTTGTGTTCCTGTTGATTCCAGGCCAGATGATACATAACTCCTTAAAGGCGAGGACTCTGCCTACCCTGTCCCCTAGCAGCCACTTCATGGTGTGACCCTTGCTGGACTATTATCTCAAAGTAGCAGACATTTTCCTCAGTCTAGAGAATAATGTGGAAGAGTATGGCTTTCAGAACTCTAAACCATCCAGAGGATGAAGCCAGAGGAGCAAAACTAAAAAATAATGACTGAACTCAAACCAATTGGATTCAGGAAAAGCAGAACATTCAACCTATTACCTACCTGCCCCCTAGGCCATTAGCCGGATGCTATAAACTGGGGACAAAGAAACATTAAGGACTGAGTAATCACTTAAAACCCATTTGTCATTCAGTTTCTAGGAAGAAGCTGATAGCACCTTTCCATGACAGAAAAAGTGTATTTTTTCTATCTTTATCTTTACTATTAGAAATTTTAAATAAGGATGTACATCAGAAAAAATGTTTCAACAGTTACCCTACATTTTTTCTGCAGGATGTTTTTATTTTTCTACTGTGTGTGTGTGCGTGCGTGTGTGTGTGTGTGTGTGTTACTAGGGACTGAACCCAGGAGTGCTCTACCACTGAGCTATATCCTCAGCCCTTTTTTTATTTTTTATTTTGAGACAAGTTCTCGCTAAGTTGCCCAATCAGGCCTTGAATTTGAGATCCTCCGGCCTTAGCCTCTTGAGTAGCTGAAATCACAGATGTGTGCCACCTCGCCAGACAGCATGTTTTCTTTAATATTCAACTCTTTATGACCAACCTCTTTAAGAGACCAGAGAATAGGCAGAATTGAGATCTAAAATGAGATGTAAAGTAAACTATTTCTACCAGTCCTTTCACAGAACTACTAACCATGAATCAAACTGGCTGGACCTACTAAAAGTCTTATTCTTATTCCTTCTCTTATTCCTTCATAGAAGTCTAAACATATAAAGAAATGACTACAGGCCTGAGAAAGGAGAGATACATTTTTTAAAATGAGAGATTGTTGGATACAAAGTGCATAACCAATTGTTAGGTTATAGCTTCTGACCTAGATGGTAATTTCAAGAGGGTGACTGGAAGGATTAAGGAAGAGAACACACAGAGCTAAGAACAGCTATTCTCCCCCTATGCTGCCCTTCCTCTCCATCCTCACGGTGCAACTTTACCCTTACAAGTGCACCTATTTCACTGGTATATTATGCAATTTGTGATATTTCAAAAATCAGTTATCCTTGCTACTAAATCATTTTGCAATGAATATGTTCCTGTAGAGAAGTAGCCATGACCTTAAAAAAGAGAGGCTGTTCACTTGCATAATAATGTTTATGTCTTCCCAGCACTTAGGGAGGCTGAGACAGGAGAATCACGAGTTCAAAGCCAGCCTCAGCAAGGGCGAGGCGCTAAGCAACTCAGTGAGACCCTGTCTCTACATAAAACACAAAATAGGGCTGGGGATGTGGCTCAGTGGTCGAGTACCCCTGAGTTCAATCCCCAGTACCAAAAAAATAAAAATAAAAAAATAATGTTTATGTCTTGTGTCCAAGCTATCATACAAGAATAAGCAATATCAATGTCTATTTCTGTCTTCTACTTGGCTTTTGGGGGATATGTTTAATACACAGTAGGGTAGGTGCTTGACATGTCAGTGAGCTATTGCCAGACAACAAGCACTCCCAGGATGTAGTCTTACTAATGCTCAAGCATCACTGGGTCAGCTGCGTGGTTCCTCTGGTCTAGGTCATGCTAGGAGCTTTGGGCAGAACTCATTTTGCCTCTGCCTCTCCAGGCAGCTGCTGAGTCAGCTGGAGGCTGTTGGTCTAAGTCCACCTCAGCCATGGCAGCTTGATTCTGCTCCACCTGGCCTCTCATTTTGCAAGAGACTAGCCTGCCAGGTGTTCAACTGGCAGCTGGGCAACTCCCAAGTGAAAGAACAGATGTGCAGAGGTCTCTTCAAGCCTAGGCTCAGAGCTCGCAGGATGTCATTTTCCTGCTTATTGGCAGCAGTCTTTTGGCCAAAGCAAGTCACTCTGGATTGGACAGGCTGGAAAATCACAGTTCAAAAGGTGGGGATTCAGGAAGGGGTGAAAAACTGTGGCCATCTGAAGGAAAATATCTAGCAAATGCCTTTTCACTAAGTATCAACTGAGCTTCTATGGCATACCCAGCAGTGTTAGTAAGAGAACCCCAGAGTAAAGTTCCTGCTCCTAGGGAATCTAAATCTTATTGGCAAGGTTCACAGGCATCTTCACAATAACCAGCTAATACCTGTTAAGGATTCAATAACATTTGTTTGATGAATACATTCATGGGCCATCAAAAGTATTTATTTTTTAAACACTCATTTCATAGAGTAGTAGCCTATTCAGTTTACTTATCATATATATGTCATATTTCAGCAATTTAAGATACATATTGTTCATTTCTCAACTCTGAAGTCAGAATGAGACTATGCATGTAATTTTGTAAAAATACTGTATCATAAACAATTTGTAGCATTTTCTGTTTTATGGTGGTAAATAAAATAACTTGTTTTACATTGACGGCATCTTAGACTGAATAAAATATAAATTATATTTTGTATATAATTTAGAAAACACATGTGAATATTTAAGCATGCTTCCCTCGAGGTTCAATTGGGAAAATTCTTCACAGGACCACTCGATTCTGTGAACATTCAAGCCTCCAGCAACCACATGAGATCTACAACTACTGATTTATAAATGTTAAAACCGACAGCTGAGGCATAACAACTTTATACTTTTTATGTATTTATGAAAACTTACTTCTCAATTTCGCAAACTGCTATCAAATGTAAACATGTGTCCCTTATGTAATTAAAGCATAAGCATTTATAAAAATAACGTACATTTCTAAGCCATGCACTTAAAGGATTTTTTTTTTTATTATTTTAGTGTTCAAAATTAACCAAAGGCTTAGGAGGGCCAATAAATACGAAAATTACTAAACTGTATGAAAACTCTTGAGAAGTTGTAGAAGGAATACTAAAAAACCTTTAGGAGAGATGAAATTAACCCTAAGAAAAATGAAATTTTATGACATTGAGAAATAGAGAACAATTAAAAGTGAAAAAAGGATGAAACATCACCAAACTAATACAATGTGAATTGTTAAAGTAGAACCTGTATCAACTACATTATAAAGGAATAACACTGAGTGCTGCAATATAAAATATTGGGCAAATGAGTAAAAGGCATTAAATAAATACAACAATATTTGAAAAATAACCGTTAACATCTGCTAGGTCGGTGGTCATATGGTCCTTTCACCACCTCTTACCTGTCCTCTTTTTCTGGTATTTTCACACAAAGAGTTGTAGCTTATATGCAAGCTGGGAAAAGAGGGCAGGAAGGAATAGGACAAAGTGTTGCCTATCCCTTGTTCTCTTCTATGATTGACAAGGCTTTCTTCTACCAAACCATTCCTCCCTCCTTACTGGGATCAGGGACATAAACTCTGGAAATATACATGAGCTCACCTGGGCTCACTCCAACTCAAACCCAAACACACCTGCCCATTGATGATAACAGAGCTACCTTCCCCCAAATGAGGCTCCTGACTTTATTGCATACTTCAAGGAATGATTTTCAAACTGGACACATTTGTATTGCTATCAAATAAAAAAGAGAAATTAACTTACTATTGTAGCAAACACTGTACTCAACATAAAAAGAAAACAGACACTCCGGACTTTCACAATCAAGGTTGTGTCAAGATCTACAAAACAAGGAAGAGGTAATGACTAAGAAAAATAGTCCTTTGTGGCTATGAGTTTACAAGAATATGTTATCAATGCATCATGAGACTGTTATTTACTAGGATAATGTTCCATTGGTCTCCAAGTTCAGTTGCTGGGTTGTTTTTTTAAGTTTTCGAGTGTTATGATTTTTTTTTTTTTGGTAGAGTGGAATGGGCAAGATGAGATTCACCATGGTGAGATTAAAACTAAAATTTACAGAAGTGAGAACATTATCATCAAGAAGATGTTGATCGATTTTGTGATGGTATGAGTTGCTTTTTCATACAAAATATTTTTAAGAAAGCCTTCTGAAAACGCTTGTGACATAATGGATACAAAAAGGGATTAACAAAGGAGTTGAACCACTGAGGCCAAAATGCAATTCTGTACCAATCCGATTTAGGACGCTGCTCTGGTTTGTAAGTTGAAAGAACAATTGTGAACAGGGAATGTGGAGCCCAGCAAATGGCAAAAACACCTAAGAGAATGGCCAGAGACTTGGCTAATCTCCTGGCTCTGAGCAGTTCCATATGTTCTCTTTGGTGAAGAGCTATAGAATCAGATTTGGAGAGGGAACTGGCTTTGGACGTGATTGTATTGCTATTCACATGGCTTCTGAGGGAAAACAAGAGACTGCTCTTTCTTCCTGGTCTCTCTGAACCACAGGATGCTACTGCTTCCTTCAACGCAGGAAGAGATGTCCTTGAAAATAGTCCATGTCTGGATGAGTGCCCACAGTCTCTGGAGGAGACAGAGGTGAGTCCAGGATGGCTGAGGCACCTACCAAGATTACCCCGCTTCCAAAGGCTCCAGTAAATATGCACATTGAAATAAGCAACTAAGATGACTGGGACCAGGAATTCCAAGAATGATGTGATGAGGGGGATATACCATGTCAAAAAAAATCCAGGTTCACATTCCTTATTATTCATCCAAGTATTATTCTTCCAAGACTCTGAAACCAGAATCATTGGCCCATTTGCCAAGAAGGCCATCACCCAAACAGCCACCATCTGAGTGACAATCTTCACAATGCCAGTATGTTGAGCTCTATAAGATACCTATGAGAGATCAAATAAGTTTGTTTCAATGTAATGAACATATATCAATACACAAAGCATCCCATGGGCCCTCAGAAGTCTCAGGAATGTGCAAGACGTTGGGACATAAGTAACATGGGTATTGTGACATGTGCCGGGACAGAGAGTTCAATTTGAGTGGAACCTGAGCCAAGATATGGATTTTCTCAATGGTTTTCAAGGGGAAAACTATAACCTTCAAGGTTAAACCTCTGACACCATAGAAAATGTCAAAGTTAATATCTAAAATTAGAAACAGGTTTCCCTAACCGACAGATATTAATCTGAATGTTAAATTGAAATTAGGTACACCTGATCACACTATTTCTCAACCTGCAGGCTGGACCATGACAGGCATCCTTTTCAATGCCATAGAAGAGCAAATGTCACAATGCATCACACAGAGTTATTGTTTGATGATGTTTGTCAAACAAAGTAATATATGGAATATAGATACACATAGGGAGAGAGATGTAGGTACTACATCACAGCATAAAACACATTTCTCACTATAGACCCAAAGTTTGAAAGCCATGCCTTGTCTGATTCTGCTGTTCAAAATGAATCTACTCTGCAGTTCATTCTGGGGCCTCAAGGTGGCGACAAGAACAGAAAGAAGGACTCATGTCACTCACTCCCAAGAAGATCAAGCACAAACAGAAAGACGTTTAAATCTGCTGCTGGAAATACTGCAGTGTTACCGAACATTACCAAATAACTTCCGTCCACGGCATTTCCATCAGAAATATCACAATTCCAACGTTGGGATGGCCAGCCACTGTGAAAAAAATGACTGTGGCAAGTGCCACACTAGGTTTTAAGGGTGGACAATATTCTAGCTCCACTGGGTGACAAGGACAAACTTCTACAGGGGAAAAAGCTTCCACAAGCTGACCTGGGATCACAAGATCCTTGTGTCAGACCTGAAATCATTAAGAATATCTTCTACATCAAAGGACCTCGAAGGCCAACCACACTATAAGAGGGATAAACATCCGGATCAAGAATTTTGTAAGGACATCTGGAACAGGCAAACCTCTCTGAACTTCTTTTAGATCTGTCAGTTTCCTTCCAGCTCAAACATACCATATTTCCCTACTTTCCTCACTTTCAAGAAAGGAAACGATTTACCCAGGAAATGGTAACGTGTCCGCCTTTCACTATCTCTTATGGACTATTTTCTTTGTGAGTGTTAAAGGCTGGCCTACAGTGTTTGGCATATTTTTAAGGGATATGACACTTTTAGCACTGTGGTTTTTTTGTTTTGGGGGGGTTTTTTGATAGATATACATGCTAAGAAGAGATCACCAAAGGCTGGAGGTAAGAGAAAACTGGTTAGCAATTTTAAAAATAGTATTTTTCAACTATAGGGAAGTGGTTTTTCTCCACCCCTGCATCCCATCCACTCCACCAAACTACTGGCATTTCTAAAGATATGCTAAAATGCTAACCAGAATGCTGCTGACCACAAACTCCCATATACAATACAGTTTTTTGCCTTCTGCTTCTTATGCCACTAATTAATATATCTCTTGCACTAAATATAATGATTATGAAAATGGTAACAATACCCAGATGGTCATAAAACTGCATTTAGTTTTTTAATTGCTCTGTTCAGCCTTTGTAATGATATAATACAATATGCTGGAAAGTGATCTTTCATTATGCATAAGGTCAATTGAGATAATGGACATCTGAGGGATTTGAGAAGAGAATGCCAATCTCTTCATCGCGAGGGAGCATTTGGGACAGATAGATAGCTCAAAGACTGCTTAAATCCAGACACAGCCGGCTGGGGTGGCCTCCCTGAAATCCATCCATGCCCAAGTTCTCACCCATTACCAAACGTGAGCACTATTCAAGATACTGTCTCTTACCCTGCCTTCTCCTCTGCCCCAGTGAAATACCCAAACTTCTGTCTGCTGGATTTCTTTTAATGTGTTTCCCACAGAAGCACACCAGGAAATACTGGTGTTATATGAGATGAGATTACAGGCAAAGTGTAAGTGCCTTTTGTGAATTGAATTGTGTCCCCTCCAAAAGATATGTTGAAGTCCTAACCACCAGTATCTGTCAATGTGGCCTTATTTGGAAATATGGTGTTTATAGATGTAATCAAAGATGAGGTTGTATTGGATTAGGGTTCACTTTAATCCAAAATGACTAAATTGGGGTCCACCCTAATTCTATATGACTGGTGCCCTCATAAGAAGAGGAAACAGAGACACAGACACTTAGGGAGAAAGCCAAGGGACATCAGAGGCAGCAATTGGAGTGGAGTATCTATAAGCCAAGGATTTCCGGCAACATCAGAAGCTAGGAGAAAGGATGGAACAGGTTCTCCAGAGCCTTCAGAGAGGAAAGTCCTGTTGACACCTTGATTTCAAGATGAGAGAATAAATTCCTATTGTTTCCAGCTATATGGAATCTACCCTTCTAGGAAACTCTGAGCACTGTAATCTTGTGCTGCCAGATTATCATCAGGTTTCCATTTCCCAGGCCCAGCCCACCCATTTCCTATTACATCACCTCTTCTATAGTCAGAGCTCAGTTCTCCACTGCCACTTCCGTGAACTTGCAGGAGTCCTGGAAGGCTTCCTTCCAGTTTCACTAGGCTGCCCTAGAACCATTAGCAATGCTGCCTTCAGCTTCCATGCATTCACTCCTGGACACTGTTAAGCATTTCACTCTGTGCTGCACACTAGGGACAGGGATCTAGCCACTGCCAGGGGATGCCCTCAGGGCAAGACTAGGAGAAAACACACACACACACACACATCCACTTTCTCCCTGAGTGTCATTTCTCTGCTCTCTGAAACCTCTAAGCCTTTGTTCTAAGTGGGCAAGCTGTCCTTCTTCTGCCCACAAGCATAAGAGTAGATTCAAAAGCTTGGGCAACCAGTGAAGGAAGTCCTAAGAACATCCAACTAAGATTAAAAAGAAATATTAATCCAGAAAGAAAGGAAAATTTAAAAGTACAAATGGGAAAGACTCTGATTTAGAGTACATAGAGTATTTAGAGTAAATATATTTCTAAAGCAAGAAATATATTTTAATCATAATCAAGTACACAAACAAAAGTATTCATAAAACAGTAGTTACATTTATGATGCATAAAGTACTCTGATATTTTCTACCTTAATTTTACATTCTGTTCTATTCTGTTCTGTTCCCAATTTTTTTCATTTTAAAAGAATAGGCAACTGTTTACAACTCATGGAACTGATTTCATGACTCAATAAAGGATAAAGTCCTGCAGCTTGGAAAATATGACATCATTGGTATCTGAATTATTAATGCAAACTGATCTTTACTTTCTCCATAGTTTGACCAATAAAAACTGCAATGAACTCCGGCACAAATTAAGTACCCAATACTAATTTGTGAAGATAGCTGGCTGTCCTCTCACATTCATTCTACCCTTTCTTGTGGCCAAATGGTGGCATAACTATAGACCATACTCTCCAAATATTTTTGCAGAGAGATGGGACCACCTAACTAAGTTTCACCAATAAAATGTAAGTGGAAATGAGAGTGTGATTCTGCACTACTTACTTACAAGAAAATTTCTTGTCTTGGACTTCTGTCCTTTCCCTTTCCTATCTAGAGCCTGGAGTAGCAACAGCCTAACTTTAACTATGTGGAGAATAATGACCTAAAGCAGATGTAAGCAAACTGCTGTCTGTGGAACAAATGTGGCCCACCTCTTGTTTTTGCAAATAAAGTTTTATTAGAAAACAATCTTGCACATTTTTTCACCTATTGTCTAGGGCTGTTTTGTGCAACAACAGTGGAGATGAGCAATTCCAACCAAGACCATAGTCCCTCAAAGCTGAAAGTATTTACTATCTGGTCCTGTATAGTAAGTTTTCTGGTCCCAGACTTAGAGGAGAGGGTACAGGGCCACCCTGTTAGTGGAGTCCTGGAGCATAGCCTTCTACTTTTCCTGGACTGGTCTGTGATAGAAATTCCTATCGTGCTTGAGCCTCGTCATTTTGAAATCTCTTTGATCCAGCAGTTTGTCCTTTGCTTTATCTAATACTTCCTCTCAGGTGTATTTGCCTCCAACTTACACAGTCTTCCTGGAGGGCAGCCATCCCTGTTCTCTCAAGGTCACCAGCATAGTACTTAGACCATGTATTAAATCCATGTATTTCTGGGTCTGCCTCCACTTAGATTATTATGATCTCCCCAAATAGGGTCTCTTCTCATTCACTCCTGTATCCCAACACTTGGCAAAATTCCCGTCACACAGTAGTTCCCCAAGGATTTAGACCCCAGAGAGTGAAAAGTGAAAGTTTCCCTTTGAGGCCTTAAAGATTTCAAATTACTGCCCCATATTTCTGTGGCCCTCTCCTAACCAAGGTCCTATTTTCTCCTTTGTTCTGATGCTGAGAAATTTAGCTTGCTTAAGAGTGGTTACCAACTTATTGAGGCTATTCCGGATTTTGACTAAGTTCAGACTTTCTTGGCATAGGTCCTACACTGGCACTGAGATTTGGTCTTTCTGGCTAGTTCCACTGCATAACATGTCTTCTCCTTTTGGTCATTCAGAACTGATTTTCTCATGTCATTCAAAACTCCGGGGTTCTTTCTTGCCCACCAAGTTCCTGAAGAAAATATTCAGGTCTCAATTTGTCTATGGAGTGGAACCTGCTGTGAACCCCTTGTACATCCAACCTACTGAAGACAGTATAACACTGGAACAACTAGCCTTGAATTCCTCGTGTTTCCTCGTGTTTCCTTCACATTTCAGTAGTTCATAGGGGAGTGACTTACCTCAACCACATAGATAAAGGGCCAATGAGAATTTTGTCCCAGATAACAAAGGGATGGGATTCTTTAAAAAATTAGACTTAAAAAATGTTGTTGTTGAGATCAGGGTGTCATTCAGTGGTAAATCACATGCTTAGTATGTGTAATTCCATCTCCAGAGAACTTGGGGAACCCAAAATTTACATCTATATTTCTAAGGAAAATAAATGTTTTGACTTACAGCATTTGAGACTGACTGGTATCGATCATAGCTGATGAGGACAATATTATACACAGATGCTGTACACAAAAGATAGTCAATGATAAGCCAAAATACACAGATTTCATTTCCAAAATTCCAACCAGCCAGTGTGTGAGGGATGTACAGAGGAATGGAGATCACACCTGTTCAGGGGAAAAACAAGGATTAACAAATAGCACACATCAATGAATACAAAAAGGTAAATTCAGATGGGTACACAACACAATGACATATCTTAATTCACTAAAAATTGCTTGATTATTGCTATGATTTGGATGAGAATCCCCCAAAGGGCATATGTAGAAACTTGTCACCAGGGCAGCAGTATTGGGAGGTTTGTGAAATTTTAAGGGGTGAGGCCTGGTGGGAGGTCCTTATGTCATTGGGGACATGTCCTTGAAGAGATCGGGGAACCCCACTCAGTCTCTCTCTGCTTCCTGGATGTACATGTGAGCAATCATTCTGACATGTGTTCCCACAAGTATGATCCACCATCTTTATGAGAGGCCACACCAATGGGCCACCCAATCTCGGATTTGAACTCCAAACTATGAGCTAAATAAACATTTTCTCTTTATAAGTTAATTACCTCAGATACTTTGTTGTAGTAATGCAAAGCTGACCCACACAGTTATATATAGAAATCCACAATATTTCACTGAACAGCTCAGGACTGACTTTCTATGCACTCTAAATGTGATGTCATGAACAATGTACCACAAAAGGCTCCTTATTACTTTCCAATTTAAATATAGATCCTGACCTCTATTTCCAGCCATATACAGTATAAACCATTTTTATGTTCTTCATGATTCACCCAAAGACAATGAGCTTCCCTTCCCCCAAACATAGCCCACATTTTCACATCTCTTTCTCTTTGTCAACATCATTCTTTCTTCTTAGAATGTCTTCCTCTTTTTTTTAAGTGCTGGGGATTCTAACCTAGGGTCTTACATACACTATTGTCCTCTTTTCTACTAAGAAATGTGCTTACTTCCTTGTTGTTCTTCCATAAAGTGAAAAGATGACTTCTTCCACATCACCTCTCTTGGAATTTCTTTGGCAGAAGTGATCCTCTGTCACCTGCACTCTCCTGGCACTTTGCCACTTCTGTCTCTTCCTCTCTAATTACGTTCCATTTTACATTATAGTCATCTTTTAATTTGTCTATCTTGAGGATTAGGAGCATGTCATAAATCAGTGCTTACATTTTCTATGATACCTAGATTGACTTACATGGTCATCATCTGCATATTTAACTTAAACTAATAACACTTAATATGTATTGTACAAATGACCATATGCCAGACATTGTGCTCTGTGCATGATAAATATCATCTCATAATCTTCATAGAAACTTTGTGAGGTAGGAACCGTGCTGAATTAACAGTTAAGAACCTACCGCAAGGGCTGGGATTGTAGCTCAGCGGTAGAGCGCTTGCCTCGCATGCGTGAGGCCCTGGGTTCGATCCTCAGCACCACATACAAAGCAATAAAATAAAGACATTATGTCCATCTACAGCTAAAAAAATATTTAAAAAAAAAAAGAACCTACCGCACAGAAAGGAGACACATTTAAATAAGACATACTTAGCTGGTAAGTAGAGAAGCTGAATCTCAAATCAGTAACTGTGATTTCAAAACCCCTGACTCCAACCACAACCTTTCACCAAATGAACAAACAGGTAAGCTCTACCATGGCAATTCAGCCCAGCACAGAAACTGCTTCCCTGTGAAAATAACTAAGTTGGGCTCCCCTTCTTTTAGCTTTTAGAGTTTTTTAACTGCGTTGACATTTCAGAAAGGTGTCTTTACTTGCTGAAAATATGACCTATTAAGTGGGAGCTCAATTGAAATCTGATTTTGTTGATTATCTTCATATTTTATCAGGCACTTACAGAAATTCTCATTTTGGGTACAGGAGAGCCAAACTAGCCTATCATTGTTAGATGAGACTACAAATTAGTACAACCACTCTGGAAAGTAGTGTGGAGATTCCTCAAAAAACTAGGAATAGAACCACCACATGACCCAGCTATCCCACTCCTCAGTGTTTATCCAAAAGATCTAAAACCAGCATACTATAGCCGTAACAGCCACTTCAGTGTTTATAGTAGCACAATTCACAATAGCCAAGTTATAGAACCAATCCAGATGCTTGTCAATAGGTAAGTGGATTAAGAAAATGTGATGTATATACACAATGGAGTTCTACTCAACCATAAAGAATGAAATAATGGCATTGGCCAGTAAATGGATGGAAATGGAGAAAATCATGCTAAGTGAAATAACCCAGACTAAGAAAATCAAAGATCAAATGTTTTCTCTCATTTATGGAAGCTAGAGCAAAATAAGGGAAAGAAGACGGTTGGAGAGGGGATCAGATGCCGTAAAGATATAAGGTAGATCGGTGGAGAAGAAGGAGAACAAGACAAGGGAAGGAAGGGAAAGGGGAATGAATTTGACAAAATCATGTTAGATTCATATGTAAGGCTACCAAAGAGACTTTCACTTTTATGTATATGTAGAAGAGAGGAAGTGTAAAAAAGTAGAGGAAGGAGAATAGGGGGAACGAGGAGGAGAGGAAAAGGGGGCTCGAAATCAAATTCTTCGCAAGTTTGATTTTGTCAAAATGAATCCAATTACTATGCATAATTACGATACTCTAATAAAAATATATTTTAAAAAAGAATAAAATATAAATAAATAGAGATAAAATAAAAGAAACAGGAAGGAAGAAGGAAACAGCTGCTGAATTCTTCTAAAACAAGACAAGAGACTAATGGCAAGATTTCAGAACCAGTAGAAGGGAACACAGAATGTAGTATTCTTACCTGGGTTTACATACAAAGTTGTTAGGACACCATAGAGAGGAAGAGCTGCATGGCCAGTTCTTACATGTATGCAGTCCAGGAAACCTTACTTTATGTTTTAATTTTATTCTTAATAAGAAAGTTTTCATCTCATCCCTTATGGTGTGTGTGTGTGTGTGTGTGTGTGTGTGTGTGTGCGCGTGCACACACACACTTGTAAAATAAAGTAGATCACTAAGTTTACCTGAGGTGAATCAAAGTATCTCAAAAAACAGATATTTATGATATTTTGGCCCACCACTGGGGATTCATTCCAGTGTTCGGGAGGCTGAGGCAAGAGAATCATGAGTTCAAAGCCAGCCTCAGCAATGTGCTAGTCACTAAGCAACTCAGTGGGAACCTGTCTTTAAATAAAATACAAAATAGGGCTGGGGATGTGGCCCAGTGGTCACATGTCCCTGAGTTCAATCATAGGGACCCGCCTCCTTCCAAAAAAGAAAGGTTAAAGGGAGGGATCAGATTTAAATACTCTTTTTCACATGCATTTTTAATTATATGAAAGAGGAAGGGTGCATTGAAAACCACAGGAGCTGCTTGAAATTGCAATTAGCTTAAAACAGACTCTAAACTATTCCTTTGGATTTAGTAAAACCCTGCTGTAAAACCCTATGTCCTTGTGCTGCATTTTAGTACAAATGTCATGTTCTTGGTTCCTCTGTCTAGGAGTCCTAGAGATATTTGCAGCTCATTCCAAAGGAGTTTCTGAAAAGTGAATATGAAATATTTCTCAGGGATAAGTGTTTCTGTAACTTTTGCTCTGGAACTGTGATTATGGGTCAAATGAACTCACCGAGTAAAGCCAAGAGTCAGTTCCTTGAACAAAACAATAGGCTTTTGACACATTTGATTTAGGAAAAAAATAAAGTGAGAAAAAGCAAATAAACTATATTAAAAGAATGTGGGAAATGAGGAAAGACAGGTGAAGAATCAGGGCCAAGAGAAGGAAGGTAAAAGAGAATGAGAAGAAAAGCCTGTGAGACTCTGAGGACTCAAGTCACTCTGGGTGAATTGCTCCAGCCTGCAGCACCCCATCCTACTCCTGCACCCCTCTCTCACTCTGCCCCAGCATCTCTGGCCTCAGATACATGGCACATCCTCCCACCTGACTCCTCCTCATTGCTGTTTCTTAGCAAGAAATTTTCTTCCTCCAGAGAGCTGCTATTTGTTCCCGTGTCTTTCTCAGTGAGCCCCAACCCCAACGCTTAAAATGGCAACCCCTATCCCAGCACGCTCCCTCCCCCACAGCCTTGCTATATTTTTCTCAACAGCAATTATCACCCTCTAAAATGCTACATAATTTTATTTACTTATTTATGTAGCTTATTATTCAGCTTCACACCCCTGCACCAAGCAGAAATAGAAGCACTGTGAGAGCAGGATTTTTGCCTGGATCTTCGCAGCCATATCCCTGGCAACTCAGAGAGCACCTGCTTCAGAATAAGTCATTATCAGAGAAATGAATGGATGAGGGTGGGCATGCCCAGTTTGCTTTAAAATTGTCTCAGTCTGGGACTGCCCCTTCTTTCCAAGTCAGCTAAGCTACTACACCTTCTATAAGAAAATGGCAAACAAAAGATGAAGGGAGCCAATAGCCTCAGTTGGTCCGTGGGGCCAACAGAGGGACAAGTGCATGACAGTGAATACACAGAAGGTGTTAGGGACTAAGTTTTCGTGTACCCTCCCCAATTCATGTACTGAAGTCCTGACCCTCAGCACGACTGTATTTGAAGATGGGACCTAAGGAAGAAGTTAGGAGTAAATGAGGTCACAAGGGTGAGGCCCTGATTCAATAGGAATTATGGCCTTTTAGGAAAAGACAACAGAGAGCACTCAGAGAAAGGTCATGTAGCTAGTCACGGTGGCACATGCCTATAATCCCAGCATCTCAGGAGGCTGAGGGAGGAAGATCGTGAGTTCAAGGCCAGCCTCAGCAACTTAGCAAGGCCCTAAGTAACTCAGCAAGACCCTGTCTCAAAATAAAATATAAAAAAAGGGCCGGGGATGTGGCTCAGTGGTTAAGGTCCCTGGTTTTAATAATCCCTGGTACTAAAAAAAAGGCCACGTGAAGACACAATGAGAGGGGAGATGATTGTCCAGAGCCTTGATCTGGGATTCCCAACCTTCAGAACTGTGAACACACACGTCCCTGTTGTTGAAGACACACAGACTCTACAGTCTGTTATAGCACCCCAAGCAGACAGAGGGGTAGGTGGGTAGAGAAGAGTGCTGAATTGGCACATGAAGGTAGTAAAGATAAACTTTGATATATCCTGGAATTCTGCGTTGGGTTGGCAACGCTTTCACCCCTAAAAATCCCATCCAGGCCATCTATGACATGGCTGCATAGGCTATAAATGCCCACAAAATGTGTAGATACCCACAGATGGAAACATTAGCCACATGACAGCAATTTTATAGATATATAGATATATTTTTCCATCTACATTTATCAATAGTATACAGAAGAGACACTTGCAGATGAATTATATTGATATATCTCATTTATATGTCATCCCATATAGCTGGTAAAGAAAACTTTTTTCCTCAATAAGTCTTTGCTTTCCAGCAGTAAATTCAGCCTGGGACGGTAGCTACGCAGCTGCCACAAATTTTGGTTCCCAACAGGAGGCCAGTTCTGAAGCCTGCAAGGATGGGTGTTTGACCAGAAGGCCCCAAATCCCCAGTGCATTTGAGAATCTAATCTGCCATCTATCATCACAGGGTTCCCGTGTTCTGGGTTTCCTGACCCCAAATATAAAGAATGACTGGCTTACAGCTACAGAAAACCTCTCAGAGTCCTGACCTGCCCTATCACCACCTCCCAGAGTTCCTCCAAGCTCAGAACCAAAAGGCGCATTTTAGAGCATGGCAAAGGAGAACAGCATTGGCAAAATATTCAAATCTTGTTATAAAAAGCTCAGGGTCTTGGGGCTGGAGGTGTGGCTCAGTGGTAGAGCACTTGCCTGGCATGTGTGAGGCATTGGGTTCGATCCTCAGCCCCACATATAAATAAATAAATAAAATTAAAGTCCATTGACAACTAAAAAAAAATTTAAAAAAAAAAGAGCTCAGAGTCTGTCCCGATTCTTATGTCATGCCAAGTGCCATGTTAAAAGAGTAATTCTAGATAAAGCCAGGCAGGGGAAAAGTGAAGGAGGAGACTGGCAGATGACCGAAGATTCTGTTTGGCCTATATGCAGCTCCTCTTACCGGGAGCAAAGTCAACCCTACGCTCATCCTCCTGCTGATGGAGGGGGACCACCAAGACCACTAAATAAGTACATGTGCCATTTCTTAAAGACAAGCCATATCTCTGTGGCGTGGTGCTCTAGCCCTGGATAGTGGAGAGGGGCTGCCTTGATGTGGACCTTAGGCCACACACAGTGACATTCATTCATTCTTATCTGAAACCATCTTTGTTCAAAAGCCTCAGGTTCTGGGCTCTCGGTTGTTTCACCTGGTCCCTCCCTACTTCCAGAGAAGTCAAGGCCTTGCTCCCATTGGGTTAGTGAAAATACATCATCTATTTTATATGCTGATTGTCACTAAAAGTCACACAATTCTGTGAAGGAGGAGAAGACAGATCAGTATATTTATGGCAGAACATTCTGTACATTCTCATAAATATACTTGTATATTTGTACATGTTTATGTGAGCGTAGAGAATAATGTGAAATCTACATCAAGCTGCCAATGTTGGCTAGCCGGAAAAATTAAATGGAGGAAGGAAGCAGGAAGACTGATGCTTTAAAAAAAAATATTTCTATATTGGTTATCCCCCTTATTTGTGTCCCTGTCAATTTTATGCCATGGCTCCTCAATCAATTTTCCTGAACAAGTTTTCTCCAGCACTTTCAAGGCAACGTCAGAATCACAGTTGCCTTCCTGAAATCCTCCTCACTTTGACCGTGTGCCAGCCCTTTGTTAGTCCCAAAAGCCCAGTTTTTTGACTCATTTTTATCTTGCCCAACCCCACCATGTGCAGATCTGTTTCCTGCCTTTTCTTTCCACCCTCATCCTGGCTCAGAGCCTTGCCACATGACCTCTGCCTAGATTGCTGCTCTGCATCCTCCAGCCTCTCCTACCTCCTGCAGCTCGTCTGTTGCCTCCAAGAGAAAGTTTCTATCCATTCGCTTGCCCACCCGTTTTTAAATTCTTAAATCTCCACATTGCCCATTTAACAATGCAGACCGACACTACCACTCACCACTGTTCCAATCCAGCTGACAACACTATTTAAAGGTCTTCGCCATATAGATTTCATCTTCATCCCTTGCTGCTCTCATTTCAATCATCTGCAGACCAAGCCTCGAGCTCACACAGGAAGATATGCAAGATGACTTTATGCCAGCATGTCGCTGGTGATGGTTGGGACCCTTCTCTCTTCCCCATCTCTGCCTATAGAAGTTGTATCTATCCTTCAACAGTTAATTTTGAATGACACTCTCCACTAAATGTGCTTTATCCCTCCTCTAAGTGACCAGAGCACAGGATGGGTCTTCGTGGGGTCTCATATCACTATATTTCTATAGTCATTTGTGAACTTCTCTATTTCACTCCACTATATTGAAACCTCACTGAAGGAAGAGAATAACCTACTCTTCTATAAGTCCCTTGACTACCTAATAATACCTGCACATCTAACAGTATTGACACACACTGTGTACTCTACTAATATTTGTCAGCTTGCTTTGGGTGGACATATATCTGCAGAGAAATCAAAAGAGAAGGGGACTAATATTTGTTGAGCAACCACTGTGTTACAGGCAATGAATTAAGCATCCTTTGAGTTTTGTTTCATTTTAACATAAGTTCAAGTTCTATGAAGCAATAAACAAAAAAATCTGAATATGCCAGAATAAATTATACTAGAAGCTCCCATAAAATACTACTGGTCAGCAGACAGTTCTCCACTTATAGTTATTATGATAAGCATTATTTAAAAATGATAACAATCAGAAAGTGAAACTTACAAAGAATATGTTTTCAAAGAAATATTAATTTGATCTCTATGGTCTCATCCAATTACATAATGCTATGATATTATATGCAAGGTAGTAGAATAGTGGGTATATTTTATAATATTTGTGTTATGTTATAAAATAATACTATTAAACATACTATTTAATTGATCTGAATATCTCATTTTCTGACTGTGCTGGTTACCAGCATATGAATTATTTCTATTACCCCAGCCCTGTGATAGTGAGGAAGCTATACGTACTTAGAGAGAAATATTTATAAATCTAAACATACAAAGATAATAGTTCCAGAAACAAGTAACTCTTACACTAAAATAATTTTAGATTTCTTTGGGACTTACTTTTATTCTATACAAAGAAAAAAACTTTTCAAATGAAAATTCCCCTATCACACTGATTTACATTATGTATAATATTCTCTTAAAGTGACATATAGGTCCCTTCCCAGAATTTTAATACTTCAACTTTTTTTGGTTTTAATCCCACCAATCTCATAAAGTGCCCTGAAATAATAACAGCTTATTTTAAGGTTTTAGGAATAAGTTATAACTGGAAAAGATGATTTTAAATAAAAACATAACTTACCCACGAAGAAATCAGAAATGGCCAAGTTAAGCAAAAAAAAATTACTTCGATGTCTAAGATTTTTGTCCACTACAAAAGCTAAAATAACCACAGCATTTCCTAGCATTATAGCAAAAGCTAGTAAAGACATTAAAAACGCTAAAGTAATTTTATAACTTGATAGTGAACTACTTGTGCTATTAGCATTTGACATCACATCAAATTATGAAGAAGCTCAATAGAGCAAAATTAAGCCAGACAGAGAGACGGTACTGACAAGTGTACCTTCCAACCAGATACCTACAATATATAGTCTCCTACTCAAAACAACATTTGTTAATCTTATGCTGATCTCATAGTACTTCCTGATTCTTGATAAAGTAAACTTGTGGTAACAGTTTCCCTTTAACTGATACTGAAAAAGTATTTCCAAAAAAACAGTGAAATGTTTTATCTTAAGCAATTTAATATGATTCATCCATCTAGAGATGGGTGGATAGAGCAATATTATATAATATCTATAAATACAACTTATACATTACATGGATAATAAGATGGGCTCAAGTGAGATTCATTTTTAAAACTATTATAGATCCAGTTAAATATTTTTTGTGATCATGATGGAGTGACCAATTTAATTGTCCCATCTGAAACAACCAAAATGTTGGATAAGGGATTTCAAGGCACTAAACATGAGGCAATGCAGGAGAGCAATCCCTGAAAGAAGGGGGGATAAGGAGAACTTTGAAGTTGCCCTCATATAGTGTCTTGAGAGTTTCTATGGCCCAGGAAAGGAGGCCAAAGCCAGGCAGAACCTAGCTAACTCCCTGGGATGCAAAGATATAGCTAAGAGTTGGGAGTACCAGAGAGATCTTTGGAAGAGAGAACCCTAGAGGTCTGCAGAGGATCTTCCTCAAGTACTCAACAGAGTACTTAATCAGCATAGGGCAGAGAAAACATTCTCAGGCAGGGAAAAGAGCTATTTGAGAATATTAGAGGAAACAGAACCCAATGCTCACACAAAGCTAGTTACAGTGCCTGTTTCCCTTCAGCCAGAGAAAGTGTATAATTAATGGAGCATTGGGTGATAAACACAGAAAGCTCTTGCTTAGTAGTGAGGTATAATTACTCCTATACTAAATACTTCTTGGGTCTGGCTAATAACTCTTAAGAGCAAAACTTAAAAAGAATCAAAACTGGGGGCTGGGGTTATGGCACAGTGGTAGCGTGCTCGCCTAGCATGCGTGAGGCACTGGGTTCGATCCTCAGCACCACATAAAAATAAAATAAAGATATTCTGTCCACCTACAACTAAAAAATAAATATTTAAAAAAAAAGAATCAAAACTGTTTCTAAGTAATTTGACTGCAGCCTAGAACATAGCTCAAGAATATTTACAGAACATAAAAATATTCAAAACCCAGTGGTGTAAAACTTACCATCCAACCAAATATGACTCATAGTGGGGGGAAAAATCGATCCATTGAAACCAACTTAGTATTAGAATTAACAAAGAAGTGCATTAAAATAGTTGTTATATCTGTATTTCAAATTTCCAAAACATGTAAATATATAGAAGTTTAATATATCCAAATACAACTTTAAATATCTTTAAATATCCAAATACAACTCTAGAAATGAAAACTAGAATGTCCTAACTAAAACTATACCAGAAATAATGAATGGCAGATCAGACATTGCAGAAGGAAAGATTAGTGAATTTGAACACAATGCAATATAAGCCACCCAAATGAAATACAAAGGTAAAAGAGAATTTAAAACAAAAATTAATGGAGCATCACCTAGCTGTAGGATAAATTCAAATTACCTAATAGATGTCTAAGAGGAATCCCTGAAAGAAAGGACAGAGCAGGGAACATAAAAAACATTTTTGAAAAGTTAATAGCCAAAAACTTTCACAGTTTAATGAAAACTATAAACCAAGAAGCTCAATGAATCACAAACAAAAGAAACAAAACTACACAAGGCACATCAAATAAAATTGCTCAAAAACAGAGTTTAAGAAGAAAATCTTAAGAAAAGCTGAGGGGAGAGAAGGCATAAAACATACAAAGTAAGAAGAACATGAATGACAAGATAGTTCCCCAGAAGAGATGCAGGCAAGAGTATAGTAGTTGCAACAGCTTTCAAGTACTGAAAGGGAAGAAAAGTGCTGAAAAGGAAGAAAGTGTCAATCTAGAATTCTCTGCTTACTACAAATAACTTTCAAAAACAAAGCAAAATAAAGGCTTTTTCAGATATGAAAGCTGAAAGAATTCATCACTAGCAAACTTGCACTGTGCAGAATGTTAAAGTACTTCAGGAAAAAAGAAAATGATGTCAAGTCTGAACATGAACATATACAAAGGAATAAAGAGCAACAAAAATAGTAATTTTCCTGCTTGTTTCTCCTGATAGTATGTAAGCTGTTAGGGGTGGGAGGCAGGGAGAACTATATTTTGCTTTTTATTTAAGCCTGACACATATACAGGAAAAGTGCACAAATCTTAACTGTAAAATTGCTGAACTTTAACACATTGAATATACCCATAAAACCATCACCCATACCAACAAGCACCTAAAAATTTCCCCTTTTCCAGTTATTCTACTTTCGTAAGCAAGCACTATCATGACATCTATAAACATAAGTGAATTTTGCCCATTTGGGATTTTATAAATGGAATTATACACTCAAAAATTGTGTAAAAACACTTTTTCATATATGGTCCTCCATATGGCTGTGTTTAGTTGATTAAAGTATAAAGAAATGGTTATAGTTTTCTCCACCATAATTTAATTTCATTTTCAATGCTTTTAATTGATTAAAGTAAAAGAAATTGATTACATTTTTCCTTTCTTTATATGTTTCACTGGAAGGAGAAGAACTATTCTTTCCCACTTGCTAACCATAACCTGAGCCTGGAACTCCTTTTTTAAAATTTTTTTTTAGTTATAGATGGACACAATATCTTTATTTATTTATTTTTATGTGGTGCTGAGGATCGAACCCAGTGCCTTATGCATGCAAGGCAAGCACTTTACCACTGAGCTACAATCCCAGCCCCTGGAACTCCTTTATTTGATAATTCTGGCTAATATATATCATCCATTCGATATCACTTAAAAACAAGAATCCAATCTCAGTTATAAAAATGCAAATACCTCTTCAGCCTTAAAGAAGAATGAAATTATGGAATTTGCAGGTAAATGGATGGAACTAGAGAATATCATGGTAAGTGAAATAAGCCAATCCCAAAAAACCAAAAGCTGAATGTTTTCTCTGATAAGCAGATGCTTATCCATAGTGGGACAGGGGGATAGGGAAGAATGAAGGGACTTTGGTTTGTGTTGGAGCTGTGGGGATAGGAAGGACACTAGAAAGAGACAGATATTATTACCCTATATACATGTATGATTACATTAGTAGAGTGACTCTAAACCATGTACAGACAGAGGAATGAGAAATTGTATTCCACTTGTGTACTGTGTATCAAAATGCATTCTATTGTAAAATTAGTTAATTAATGAAAAATAGTTTAGCTAAAAAATTAAAAAATAATAAGAAATAAATTAAAAAATACAAATACCTCAGAATTCAGAACCTACATCTATTTGAGTTTAAGAGAAAGACTCTGATGACAAGGGGCAAGCTGAGAGTCTCACCACCAAATCCCATCTCTTTCTCTGGAGACCTGGAAGGAGAAACTCAGACTAACCCTTGGAACTTCTTCCTATAACCCTTCAGGTCAAGACACTCATGAGTGATAGTTATATGGGTATATTCAATGTGCCAATGCAAATCACAATGAGTTAGACAACATCAATGGTGTGTCTGTCTGTCTGTCTGTCTCTCTCTCCATATACATATGGTACTGGGAATCTAACCCAAGGGTGTTCTACCACTGAGTGACCAACCCCAGCCCTTTTTATTTTTATTTTGAGATAGGGTCTCACTAAATTGCTTAGGGTCTCACTGAGATGCTGAAGCTGACAGTGTTCTGGCTTCAGCCTCCCTGAGTTGCTGGAATTATGGGTGTATACTACCACACTCGACAGACTTATTATTTACCTTCCAAGAAGAGAGTTTATAGGAGACTGGAATGGATAAGCAAAATGCCCGCTTAAGAAGATGAGCACGACAAAGAATCAAAGGGCTGGTCTACTAGCCTCCAGGGCTATGTTTCACAACTTAAGATGAAGGAGACTGGGGCTGGGGTTGTTGCTCAGTGGTTAAGCACTTGCCTCACACGTGTGAGGCACTGGGTTCAATCCTCAGCACCACGTAAAATAAATAAATAAAATTATTGTGTTCATCTACAACTAAAAAAATATTTTAAAAAAGATGAAGGGGACTAAAAGTGGGTTCCATTAGATAAATGATTACACTTTTCAGTAGAGTTAGGGGAAAAGGGTTAAGGGGCAACATAATTATTAAAACACAAGTCTCTCCTGCTTCAATACAACTCTCTATTTCAGGATATGTTAACTCCTGAAACCAGGGCTGCCATTAAAGATCCCAAAAGCTAAGAGTATTTCAAAGAAAGATAATATGAACATTAACTTGAACCAATACACAAAAATTCCAAAGGGATTGATGGATTGGATTATCTATCCCTTCCCTTGTCAAGTTGGAACTGACTACAAATGTGTTGTTGTCTCATAGTAAGGATAGTCCTGTTTCTCTCTATTTATCCAATCCAACCCACTCTGTATTTATCCAATCTCTGACCCCCCTGATTGGGAATGGGGAAGCCTCAGAAAAATCTCATCCTGCTACCAGCAATGTAGGCTAGCCCAGTGACATAACCAGAGGGACCTACTTCATGGAGAAAGTTGTAGATTTAAGTTAATAATAAATGGATAATGATTAATAGAAATGAAATTGTTGCTTAGAAGGATAGTTCATAAATAGTAGTTACAAAAGTAAAAGCTAATATAATTGTGATGCCTTAAGAGAATCTCAAAGTAATCATATTCTCTTAAATTTAACTTCAGATCCCTCTTGGAACAAAGGACTTTGTTTTCTAAAACCTCCTCTTCTGAACAACTAAGAAGTAAGCAGGATAATATCCAGTCCGATGAATATATACATGCTTTTAAGAGTAGTCTGTGTCCTCAAAATGTATAAACAGATGGAAGCTCTGACCATATGTAACTCTATGAACCAGTACTAATATGGCTCTTTCTTTTGGGCCCCATTTCACAGGACAGGGTTAATCATTCTTTTCCCATAGTGCAATTTGTGGACACATTTTAAACAGGACTAGAGGACCTACAATGGAGAACAAATGCGCCTTATTGTAGGACATTTCTTACAGGGAAACACATCTGTGAAATCATGTAACCCAAGAAAAGCAATATGGTTATTTTACAAAAGGCTTGAAATCTTAAAATAATAGACATGGATTTGAACATACACATTGTCTTGGTCTGGATCCCAGACTAATTTATCTAGGCAGATTCATGGGGTGAATCACCAGCCTCACAACAGGATGGGTTTTATAAGCTTTAATATGAGATAATATAACAATAAGCAAGCAACAGTTATACTTTGCAATATTGAATATTGTATATAATGAATCATTAATATAGAAGAAAAGAAAGAGAAAGCAGCTCCAGCCCAATTAGCACTCACCAATCAACACTGGATAACACAACACGGGTTTGCAAGTACACTCAAAGCATCATCATTACCTCCAACACCCAGCCTTGGATAAAATAAGCAACATCAAGAATGGGGTAAACACATAGGTAATAGTCTTTCTCCTCAAAGCACCATCATCACCTTCAAAATCCTTCTTCTTGACTCAAAACAGCATCAACACCTTCAACACCTATCCTTGGGTAAAAGGAGCAACAAGGAGGGTAGGGTAAACATATAGGTGAGAGTCAAGATCCTCCTTCTTTACTCACAGGATAACCAACACCTTCAACACCTATTCTCGGGTAAAAGGAGCAAAACCGAGGGTAGGGTAAAAAACATAGGTGAGAGTTAGCTTTCTTCCCCACAAGTCAAATTCCTTCTTCTCACTCAAAGCATCGAATTCCTTCTTCCCCAGTTGAATTTCTTCTTTGGTTGAATTTCTTCTTCTTTGGTGGAATTTCTTCTCCTTCCAGTTGGATTCCTTCTTCTTTTCTCTGCCTCATTGGATCCCTTCTTCTTTCTCTCTCTCCAGTTGGAATCCTTCTTTTCTTCTTTTCCTTTCAGCTGGATCCCTTCTTCTCCTCTCTTCTTTCTCCTTTAGAGGACTTAAAAAGGCACAGCAATCCCTCCCAACATGCAGTCCAGCGTTACGCAGCTGGCCTTAGGCTGTAAAGTCTCTGTGAGGTGGGAAGTGGCCAGGTTCCAAAACTCACAGGATCAAAGGCTGAAAGTTTTGAGGCACCAAGAGCTCGTTAGTGTTCCAGATGGCCCCAAACAATAACCTTGAGAGCTATTTCCTCAAAGGTTTTCCAAATTCCTCACTAATGAGCTCTCCTCTCCTAAGTCACACTTAAGGACCGGCTCATATTATTAACCATCTATACACACATCCATGAGAAAAGGTAGCTTTTGTTGGGAGGGAGAAAATAATCATAGGCAATTATGTCTAATTTATATTATACCATGTATTAAAGTACTACAGGATCCTACTATATGGCGAATATTAAAACTACAGGTGAACTTAACACTGGAAAAGCTAATAAAATTTATTATGAAGTGGTTGACAAATTGACTCAAGGAAGATTTAGACTTGAAGAATCATAATTAGTATTCTTGAAATCATTCAATAGACGAATTACCTTAGAGTACTGATAGCTTAAATCAGGCAAGCACAAGGGGTATAAAGTTAATGTAAAATATGAGATAGTTTGTATTTTGTGCTAGTATTATTGGATTGTTCAACTCCGTTTAAATCCATACCAACCCCTTACCAGTTCTAACAGATTTTTTTGGTTAGTTGCATTTCGATTGTCTATGTGATTATATGATTCCATACAGCAAGTAACTGCTGCCAAACGAAGAGGTATCGTTTAGTCTTTTTTGGACCAGGGATTGAACTCAGGGGCACTCAACCACTGAGCCACATCCCCAGCCCTATTTTGTGTTTTATGTAGAGACAGGGTCTCACTGAGTTGCTTAGTGCCTCACCACTGCTGAGGCTGGCTTTGAACTCGCGATTCTCCTGTCTCAGCCTCCCAAAGTGTATCATTTAGTCTTGATCATGGTTGAGGGGGTGACATGAACTCTATTGTTACAGTTAATGCCATAAGACCTGGAATTGCCCTGAGTCATCTAGCTTAAGTACCTGCAAGGACTGACCCTGATCAAGCCATAAAATGTACTGATGAAGAGTATTGCTCATGACCAAGAGTCTGAGGAATTTGGGTACAGTTTGTTCTAGCTTTCAACATTGTTTCTTGTTACCAGAGATTGATGATTTGCACTTGGTCACCATGAGACCAAAGGGGGTTTGCTGTTAGGGCTGATGACGTAGCAATAATATGCCTCTGTAATCTGCAAGTTTTCAGAAACCTCAGCTGAAACTACATTTTGAGCTCCCTGGAATCCAGGGGTTCCATGCCCATGTCAGTGGCCCCTGATCTTAGAGAGGCAGCACATATGTATGGCCTTACAAAGAGAGGACATCTGGAACTCAGGCTTGGCTTCTCCAGCTCCTGTGGTAGAGGAAACTTTGTGAGGCATTTCCTTCATTGAATGCTGGTGTTATATAATAGCCTTTCCTTGCAACAAACCACAGAGTTGTAAACACTGTCATTTTGTTTCCTGTGAGTCTTCTTTAGCCATCAAACTGTAATTATCACCATTAGTGCAGTTAAGAATCCAGATACTTTAGGACAGAAGCTAATATGGCTGTAATTTTTCACCCATATCTCCTCTGTTCCCCAAAACCTTTCTCCTCACTACCCCTGCTGTCTCTTCTAGGCCAAGAGTTCACACTCTTCCCTAGCAGAAAGCAGAGAGCTTAGAGGGGAAATTGCGAAATATGAGAAGATGCCAAGACTTGATCTTTTCAGTAGAGGAGTGGGAAACAAATCCTTGGAAATGGAAGGGCAAGGCCTTTAGTAAGAAAGGGAGAGGCTGAAGAAAAAAGGCTTCAAGGAAAATGCAGAAGACAGAATGAAAATTAAGACTGAGTGTTCTCTTGAGCTATTTCTAAAAGCTTGTACAGCAAGGCACACTCCTGGTACAGCCCAAGAAAGCAGAATCACAAAACCAGCAGCATAACACTCAAGCCACTCACCACCTCACTGAGTCAGGCTCCAGACATGAAGAGCTTACAATAAAGAGCTACCCAAATATGCATCAAGAATCAATCTAGGGGTTGGGGTTGTGGCTCAATGGTAGAGCACTTGCCAAGCATGTGTGAGGCTCTGGGTTTGATTCTCAGCCCTGCATATAAATGAATAAAATAAAGGTCCATCAACATCTTAAAAAATATTGAAAAAAAAAAAGAAATCAATCTGTATTCAGAACCAACAAAGAAGAGAAAATAGAGGAGGTAAGGAGTACTCAAGCAGTTAACAACAAGTCAACAGGTCTCTTAATTTGTGCTATCCCAGAAGCAGGTCCTAAAATAAGGATTTGAATGCAAGTAATTTATCTGGTATGCAAGTAATTTATCTAGGAAATACTAGAAGTAGGGGAAAGAAAGCCAGTAAAAGTGCAACATTGAGCAACTTTTTGCAGCCTGAGATGCAAATACATCTCAGTCTTGGGCTACCAGAGAACTTCCCAGGACAAGGAAAGGTAGATACTAGTCATTGGGAAGTCAGCAGGTGTGATCCACAAGGACTAAGGAGAGAATGGGTCAGGAATCAACAACGTCAATTCCAATAGGCAAGGGCTTTTCTCCAGAGAAGAGTAATCACAACCATCCTCCCAACTTTTACCTTTCTTAGACTCAATTTTTGCTAGGGACTCAATTTTCAAACAAAGGGAAAGGGTCTGCTTCATGGTTTACATTTGTGGGCTTCTATGTGGGATTTTTAAATTTGGGTGCTATATCTAGCTGTGTCTTACTCAGATTCATGTCCTGAAACTGACCTACCTACAAAGGTACATGCCACCCAGTGCACCACTCAGAGCTACCATGGACACAAATGTACTAGCTGAAGGACACCAATGGGCAAAATTGACCTAAATCAAGGAGCAAGATTGCTCAGAATGACTTTACATATTAAGAGGGATGTGACAAAGTTCACTGTGACCTCAGTGTTGGAGTTGAAGTGGTGAACCATTTCAGCGTGGATGTTCCAGAGTGAAGATCAAATTTTGTTGAGAAAGCTTATGCAGGTTCCCGTTGTAATGGAGACCACCTGGCCTGCAAGGCATAAAACATTTGTTATCTGATCTTTTTACAAAACAGGTTTGCCAACTCCTTGGTTAAATTCTTGGTAGGAATTCTAATTGTTAAAGGGACTGGGAATCTAAAGACCATACCCTACAACTAGAAGATCCAGGTCCAGCTCCCAGCTGACAAATATGTTTCAGTTTTTGCTACCAATGTGTGCAAAGTAGAACAAGTCTCTAGAAAACTTTCAAGATTCATATGACCCTGTTTGGTTCATTACTCCCAGATAACTAAGGGCCCTATGGGTTAGACCATAGGCCAAGAAAATAGGCAAGGCCAAGCTGACTCACAGTGAGAACCCTAATAACTAAATTTTCAGTCAGTCTACAATCTGTGTTATATACACATTTGATTGCAAAACTTGTGGCCTACTCATTGTTAAGTGGAGTCATAGAGAGCCTGAAATGTCTAACAGAAAGCTTACAGCATCCTTAGGTCTTACAGGAATAGTGTTGGGTTGATTGAGACCAACTTAAAGTGTCAATGCCATACTGCGGGAAACAGTTGCTCAGACCCTAGTCAGGCTCCTGCTACCTTACTTCAGCAGAAGGGATCTCAAAAGGGAAGCAGCAGACTGACTGGGTTTTGATAAGGTTGTCAGAGATCCCCAAGACCACGCACAGATTCAACAATTTGCTTGAAGGACTCAGAGAACTCAAAAAAGCTGTTATATCAAGGTTTTAGCTCATTACAGTAAAAGTGCACACAGATTAAAATCAGTAAAGACAAAAAGCACATAAAACAGAGCCCAAGAGATAAAGCACAAGCTTCTACCTATGCTCTCAGTGAAACCATATGAACAGAGCTTAATTCTCCCAGCAGTGATGTATGACAACACACATAGAGCATTACCAACCAGGAGAGCTCACTGGAGCCTGGGTGTCCAGAATTTTTATTGAGGGTCAGTCAGGCAGTGCCCACTGGTAACTAAGGAGGCTGAGCTTAGTTAATCAGTCTCCAGTTTCCAGCCTCTTTAGAGGTCCCTCTATAAATCACATTGTTAGCACAGGTTCTAGGTAAACAAAAAACATAGGGTTTTTTTTTGTACTGGGGACTGAAACCAGGGGTGTTTTACCACTGAGCTACATCCTCAGTTCTTTGTCTTTATCCTCTTTTTTTTTTTTTTTTTTTTGAGACAAGGTCTCACTAAGTTGCTGAGGCCACTAACTTGTGATCTCCTGCTGATCCTCTTGCTTCAGCCTCCTGAGTAGCTGGGATTACAGGCATGCACCACTATGCCTGGCAACAAAAACACTTTTAACATGCAAAACCCTTCAGGAGTTTAAAGGTTATCTCCCAGGTACATGTCAAGGGCTAAACCTTTCTGTGAAATATGCAGAGTTTGGACAAGCCAGTCCCGCTGGGTCAATCCTTTACTTGACTCCACTTATCTTTAGTAATTCTTCAAAGCTGGTGGAGAAATAAAGAAGTAGCTGCAGGAAAAACAACAATCAAGAAGCAGGATGAAGAGCTTTAGCAGCTGTTTCTATAGAAGTAAAGAAAAATTAACTCAGGAACTCAAAATCATACAGAAAAACTTAGGCAATTTAAAGAAGGAAAAAGGAGATAAAAGATCAAAGTATGGAAAAGAACAAAAGGATAAAAGTGTTGTAAAAAATACAAAATTGTCTCAGGAAGAAAACAGCCTGGTCCTTCTACTTCCTCCTCTTCTCTAAATGTAAACCTGCTAGAAAGTCTCTGCATGGTGATGATTTTAATCCCTGACTATGAAAGGAGATGAAACATACTGAAGACTAGCTTGCAGAATCCATCATCTGAGGGATAAGGTTGACTCTAGGGCTGGGGATTTGGCTCAGTTAGTTGTTAAGTGCCCTGGGTTCAATCCCCAGTATGCACACCCCCCTCCAAAAAAAAAAAAGACTCTGGCTGTGTCCTTCTGAACATTCTAGCATTCTAGCAAGATGAATCTTTAACTCAGTGTACAATTGCCTGACATGTACTTTTCACAGTGATTGATCAAAGTGAAATGAGGCTTATCTCTGTTCTTAACTATATAAGCACATTTAAGGAATTAAATTAAAGGACCTGAACGATGCCAATAGGCCATGGATCACTAAAATAAAATTATGTTAATTCATTATTTAATAGGAAATTGCTAATGGAATATAAAAGCCTTTAATTGCTCTACAGTCTTGATTAAAAGGGCTTAATCATGACCTTTTAAACATTAAAATCCATGATTATGGAACAATCTCTGCAAATGGATTTTGTCAAATTGTGAACCCACCTGTGAAGATTACTGCTAATAAATAGTGGCTGCAGTTTTATATATGTGTGTGTGGGTGTATGTATTTTAATTTATAGGAAAAAAATTTTTTTGGTACCCGGGATTGAACTGAGGGGCATTCAACCACTGAGCCACATCCCCAGCCCTGTTTTGTATTTCATTTAGAGACAGGGTCTCACTGAATTGCTTAGCACCTCACTTTTGCTGAGGCTGGCTTCGAACTTGACATCCTCCTGCCTCAGCCTTCTGAGGCATTGAGATTACAGGCATGAGACAATGCACCCGGCTAATTTATAGAATTTGAATTTTAAGAGTATCATAAATACTTTACAAGAATAGTTAGATATACATCAGGTGTGACAGGGGAGGGGCTTAACATAAGTTGAAAACGATTTAACACTTAGGAGTAAAGTTCAATAAACTAAAATAAATTCAAATAGAATGAAACTCTGAATTTTGCACCTAATCAACTCTTATTTTCACATAAGGTAAGAGAATGAGATTTGGTCCAACTTGATTCATCAGTGTTCTTTTTTCTGCATTAGCCACCTGGCAGTGCACTTTAGTAAGGCAATTCCTCACATCCTAAGGCCACAAGATAAGATCCTGGGGTTGTTGGGTTGCTTTCTCTTCCCCTATTACCATACACAATCCATAGAACAAATACTTGATTAATTTCTGAGATCAACCACTCAGCTGACCCAGTTGTGCCCTTTTGCAATCTTATCTTCAGGAGTTGTAGTCATTTTGTTTACTTGCTTACCTTATCATACACTACAAAGCTAGCACTGTGTTTATCGACCTTTCTTTCCTTCCCCCTTCTCACCGGATGCTCTCTAGCATATCTACTTTTAGAGTCTAGAGTTAAGAAATACATAAAAAAGCTACTACATTTTTGTTAGTGGGAAGATCATGGAAGTTGACTAAGCATAAACATTGACTATTTTTGAAAGATAATTTGTAATTGTAGAAGAATGTAAAAACATCCTTGTGCCTCTTGTTACTGAGCTAATAATGAATGATGCAAAGAAGCATATAGAATGAGGAGGGTGGCAAATGAGCTTCCACTCATTCAAATTTTCTTTAAAAGATCATTAGCAATAACTTTCCTGCTATGTGTAAGAAATTATAAAATCAACCCAACTTTAAGTCATACTTGTCTATATATTTTTGAGATGCAATTTTAAGAACTACAAGTACCACCTTGCACACAAGGCTTCCAACTGTATAAATATAGCTTATACATATCCATCAAAATTTTGAAACAAAATTTTGGAGGGAGGGAAGTTCAATTCAGAACAACTATCATCTATCACTTGGCCTTTCTCTTGACACTCCTTTGTACCAATATCTTTTGATGACAGACCAATCTGATTTCCTTTATTCTCCAATGATAAATGACATTTCACCCCTTATTTCATTTCATTCAACCTTCCAAAACTCCTAGAAGAATCATTAGCTCCATTTTACAGATGATGAAAATTAGGCTCAGAGAAGTTGTCTAAGAACTTATCTAAGATGGCTCCATGTTCAAGAAATGGAAACAATTTAAATCTATTATTTCAAACTCTACCTCTTCTTAATTACAAACACATATTTGTGATTCATCTCTTGTCCCTGTGAAGGACCTCAACTCAAAATCTGGGTTAAAAGGGAAAAGAAGCCTCTTCCCTACACTCAGATGCAAAATCCTTTGTTAACATTATACTTTGTGACCTATCTGTCCCCCTCTTTATTTTGTGGTTCTGGGATCAAACCCAGGGCCTCACACATGCTAGGCAAGTACTCTACCACTGAGCTATAACCATAGCCTGTCTCCCTCTTTTTTCATGATTTATACAAGGGGTTGGCAAACTATAGCCTGCAGACTATTGTTTGGTTTATGAGTCAAGAATGGTTTTTACACTTTTACATAGTTGGAAAAAAATCCAAAGGATAATATTTCATGACACATAAAAATTATATAAAATTCATTATCCATAGTTTTATTAAAATATAACTATGAGGATCCAGGTGTGGTGGCACACGCCTGTAATTGGCATTCAGGTACTTGTACAGTTGGGAAGACAGTGGTGCACACCTGTAATCCCAGTGGCTCAGGAGACTGAACTTCACAAGTTCAAAGCCAGCCTCAGCAACAGCGAGGTACTAAGCAACTCAATGAGACCCTGCTTCTAAATAAAATACAAAATAGGGCTGAGAATGTGGCTCAGGGGTTGAGTACCCCTGAGTTCAATCCCCGGTACCCTTCTGCCAAAAAATACAACTATAATATTAATTTACATATTATATATGGCTACTTTCAATGTACAACAAAATTGTTTGTGACTGTATGGCTCATAAAGCCAAAAATATTTAATATCTGAGTGATTACAGAAAAAGGCTGTCAACCCGTGGTCTATACTCCAGAGTTCCCCCTTGTTTCTCTGTAACCAAGTAGTCCTTTGATATCAATCCATGGTTAGCTGAGATATGTGCTCTTACCTCCTAGCTTCCCAGTCCTAACTTTGTTCTGTCTTGCTGCCAGCCATGTCTACCAAGCATGATAATAGGAAAAAGAGACAAAGATAACATTTGCGAGCAAGTGTGATCAATGATAGCCATTCAATTGCTTTATGAGCTTTTCAAATCTCAGTACAGAAACATATGATAACTTGCCCAAGCTTGCAAGACTAGTGAAAAGTAGATATAGGATTCAAACCTAACAGGTTCTTAACTATTATCTTCCTAGGAAACCCAAGAACTTGGTAACCCCAATGTCAACCTAGAATTCTAGGTACTGTTAAAATCCTCAGAAATAGCCTATCTAAAGTAAAAGATAAGACTTTATTGTATTCTTTTCACTTGCTAAGCATCACAGAAGCTGTGTGTGTGTGTGTGTGTGTGTGTGTGTGTGTGTGTGTGTGTATGTGTGGTGTTACTGACTGGAGATTGAACCCAGGGCCTCACACATGCTAAGCAAGCACTCTACCACTAAGCTACATCCCCAGGCCTAAAAGGCATCTTATTTAATCCTAGTATCCTAGATAGGGAAGATGAATAACTCATATTTTTACAAACTATAAAACTGATGGCAAAAAATGATTAAGTTCCTGATTACACCAGTGGGGTGGTGATGGAGGTTTTGACATTTATAGCCTCAGTCCTCAAATATGCAAACCTATAACCTTATTTCCCTCCATCTGATTTGAAGTTGATAACAAGACCTAACTTTCCATTCCTGGAAGAGAGGAAAAAAATATTTCTAGTTGACTCAGTTCAGGTATAAAATGTGGCAACCAAAGGTGTTTCACATTATTAGTCATCTGGGTAATACGAATTAAAACCACAAAGCGGTGGCAGCACACACACCTCAAGAGTTTAATTAAAATAAGAGAGACTTTACTAGATATAGGTATGCAGTGACTAGAACTTCCATTTACTACTGGTAGGAGTGTGCATTGGTATAACCACTTCGGAAAACTGCTTGCCAATATGAATGCTGTGCTGGAGTTCATATGTACCAGCTCACAGAGCAATTGCTAAATTTTCAGGTATCGTGTGAGCTAGCTGACTTCACTTTGGTTGCTAGTTATTAAAATACACTCCGGAGGGTAACTGTCTTTCCCAAAAAAACCAAAGGCCAAATGTTTTATCTGATAAGTGGATGCTGATCCATAAGGGGGATGGGGCATGGGAAGAATGGAGGAACTTTGGTCAAAGGGGAGGGAGAAGAAGGGAGGGGACATGGGGGAAGGAAAGATGGTGGAATGAGATGAACATCACTGCCCTAGATTCATGTATGACTGCACATGTGATGTGATTCTACATCATGTACAACCAGAGAAATGAAAAGTTGTGCTCCATCTGTGTACAATGAATCAAAACGCATTCTGCTGTCATGTATACCTAAGTAGAACAAATACATTTTTTAAAAAATTACACCCTGGAGCCAGTTGTTAAAATACACCAGCACACTACTGGACAGTATTTACCAAAGCTCTACATATACATATCCCATGACCTGACAAATCCACTCCTGGGTATATACTCTATAGAAATATTTACATATATTCACCAAAACTCATGTATAAGAATGTTCATAGTAGCATTAATTGAAACAGCTTAATCTAGAACCCAAATATCTGTAAACAGAATAAGTTGAGTCTTGTTCATTCAACGGCACATAATGCAGTGATAAGAATGAAAGAACTACTGCTACACACAATTACCCAGCTGAATCTCAAAACAGACAAACCTAATCTCTAGTATCAGAAATCAGGGAAGAAGCTGTTATTGGTAGAGGGAAGCAGATAATGAATAGATGACACAAAAGGATTGGGAGTTGCTCAATCATCGTCCTTGATTTCTTATTTGTTACTTAACTGTTTACTTTGTGAACGTATCTCAATAAAACCTTCAATTTCAAAAACAAATCACTTCCATAATTGGATATCATATGCAAACAAAAAGAATGTTGACTTAAACCTCATCCCCTATACAAAAATTGGAAGTGGATAGTAGATATAAATTAAAAAATATATATCACTTTAAAAAGAGAATGGAAGAAAATCTTCATGGTCTGGGGTTAGGCAGTCTTTAGATATGACACCTAAAGAATGATTATGAAAAAAAAAAGATTCATTAGGGTTGGGGTTGTAGCTCAGTGGTAGAGCACTTGCATATCATGTGTGAGACACTGGGTTCAATTCTCAGCACCACATAAATATAAATAAAATAACGGTCCACTGACAACAAAAAAAAAACATTAAAAAAAGATTAATTTGACCTCATCAAACTTAACCTTACTCTGCAAAAGAAAGAGAATGAAAAACCACGAAATGAGAGAAAATATTTATAGATCATGTATCCAACAAAGGAACTGTATCTAGAATATATTTCCTGATCTTGAAAATATACTATAGTTTTGCAAAATGTTACTGTTAGAGAAAGCTGTTATGGTTACATAGAACCCTGATACTATTTTCACAACTTCTTACAGGTCTATAATTATTTTAAAACAAAGATTAATTTTTTAAATGGATATAAAGAGTTTTCCTGAGTAGATTGCCTATTTTCCTCATATCACTGACTAGAATTTTTAGTATATTCTAATACAATACTAATGGGGTATAACTGATAAAATTTTTCTAGTGGGAATTTGGGCTAAACCAATCAAGAGTTAATAGAATGTGTAAACATTTGAACAAGGAAATCTATTTCTAGTTTTTCATAAGGAAATAATCAGAAATACATACAAAAATTTGCATACAATTATGCAGTTTTCCATATTTGTTTATAATAGTGAAAAGGTGGAGAAAACTTAAAAACTGGAAATAACTAGGGGACTAGTTTGTATATAATGGCATACCAAGAAGACAGAATACAATGCAGCCATAAGAAGTTAAGCCATAGAAGAATATTTATTGACATGGGAAAATGTTAACAATATACTTCTATATGAAATATGTAGGATACAAAACAGTATATACAGTTTAATACCATTTTATGGAAAGAAAAATAGCCATATATACAAAATCATGCATAAGAAAAAATAATAAATGTATATAACAAATGTTTATAATGGTTATCTCTATTGTGGAATTAGAAGTGATTATACAATTTTCTCTTTAAATTTCACCTGCACTGCAAACAGTATCCAGTTTATGCTTTTCTTTCTTGGTTGTGATTAGTTTAATATAATTCTCTTTAAAAGGCTGTTTCATGATATGTACCCTCAAGAGCATACTTTTGATACAGCTGTTGCTATAATCATTTTAAAAGTCTGCTACTTGCTTTTAAACACTGTCATAAGAATACTTTTAACTAACTGAATAGACTATAAAACATTATAGATCTATCCACAGCATAGATCTAGTTATAGAAAATTATTACTTGGATAATCAGAAATCCTCTATTTAATAGAAATTTCAAATAGAGAAAAACATAATTTAATTAGGGTTTTCATTAATGGTAGAGTGTGAAATATTCTACCATTAATGAAGGGTATGATGAAGAATTTTGGATCTTTCCTCTTACCAGCTGACTTTAGGAAAAGAGATTTGGTTGTTTTTTTTTTAATTCAGGAAGATATGGTTAGTAATTTTGTAAAAAAAAGTGAAAATAAGATTTTTTAAGGTAAGGGAAAATGAGATCATACATATAAGAAGTGTTTTGTTTTCTGTAAAAACCCAAATAAATACTATATCAAGAAAGAAATTAAAATTAACTCAGATTTGTTATTCTGCAGAAAATGCTTCTATTTCTTCACCTTTCAGGTTTGATATACCGATGTTGTAAAATTATTTACTATTAATAAATGACCTCTAATTTCTTTAATAATTTTAACAATTAATACATAGG
>PVHX01000958.1:59564-111198 GCA_004024805.1 Geosciurus inauris
ATTCTCCTGTCTCAGCCTCCCTAAGTGCTGGGATTACAGGCTTGAGCCACCGCGCCCGGCTTGATTTTGGCTCTTTTAAAAGTGAAACGTTAGAGAAAAAAAAGAAGAAAATCTGCCCAGCCTCTGATGCTTTCCATGCTCTAGTGCCATTCCAAAGTTGCCTCCTAATTTCTGTCCTCTCCCTTGGGAGAATGCCAGACAAATCCGTGATCAATTGATTAACTCTTAACAATTGTAATCATATCTAAAATGAAAAAGTTCACAAACTTTTATATCGCCAAAGGTAAATTTACTGTCTAGAGGTAACTCGCAGATGAAAGAAACATAAAATATTATTTTTTCAAAAAAGGAAGACTTGCTAATCATAGAAAAAAAGGATTCTGTTTTCCAACTAAAAGGTTTGCTCCTCTTCACTCTACAAAATCCTGGGATTGGGAAAGCTGGCTGGAACATTGATGGGAAGTGTATATTAAATTTATAACATATTCATGACCTTACCCCAGTGTAGTTCTGACACCTCTATCCCATTATATAAATGTCCCATTAACCATAGCATAGCTTCTAGCATGGTTCTAATTTTTCAATGAGGATCACAGGGAAGGTACTTTTGGGTTGTTAAAAGAAACCAGAATATCACATCAACACATTTCAGGGATGAAAGGAGCCTACTGACACCCCATATTCATTGTTTCACATTATAAGAATTAAATGAAAAAAGGCTAGAACTAGAAAATCACTTTGTGAAATTGCACAATCACCAATTTGTGACAGAAATTGAGGCATAACACTTAGGCTAACAAACATGTTAGATGAATTATCACCTTGACACATAACTGCAGATGGATACTTCTGGAGTTTCACTTAATCTATTATTCACTGATGAACACTATAAAATGAAAAGTGGCATACTTATGAATTGAAATCACAAGAAGAAACTCTCCAAGATCAATCTTCAATGAGCTCCTATTCCAATAAGCCATAAAGAGCAGTAAAAGGCAATATTCATTTAACAGTATGAGAATCCCTATGACAAGAAATCAGGTATTTATATTCCTCTGGAGACATTTCTTCTCCACCTAACAAAGGCACTTGTCATGTACTGAAATGGACAGTTAATTCTGGTACTGCCCTGGGCAACTGTTACCTTCTTAAAATTAGATGAAGTGGTGATTAAGTTCAGATTAATTCTTCCAAATAAGCCTAAAACACACATGATTATAAAATAAGTTCTCTATTTTTGGTATATGATATAACCAAGAAGGAAAAGATAATGCTGGTGTCCACAATGAATTGACTGTCTTGAACAGTCAAAGGATATTCTCTCTGCACAGTATATTCCTTGATGACTATGGAATGTGTATATAATTATAGGCAAATTAACCTTTCATATAGTTTCAGGTATTAATGTTCACTCCTCTTCTTGTCTTTTTTAACTTTTTTGTTCTTTCCCAAACCCTTAGATGATTCCTCCTGAAAAAGACAGACACATATCACTGCAACATCTCCTCATTCACATGATGATGAAAACTTACATGTAATCACATATATAGTCTATAAATAATGGTGAGGGTATAATTACTTTAATATGTATCATTTTTGTGTCTTACAGGGCACTTTCACTTACAGTTTATTACAGTATTTTCAAGATGATCAAGGATAATCAAGATAAGCACTTGTCTAGTAGATTTATGTCTGAATAATTTCAATATTATTTAATCTATTTCCATTTTCCCAAGTAAAGCAATAAAGCTTAATAAAATAGTTACAAACACACTTAAAACAGGAAACAAAATAAAATCAAAGTATAAAGAAGAAAGTATCTAAAGGCATGCCAACGGAAGGGGAAATACTCTGACACTAACAGAATTTTAGAATTTTATAGTTGTTTAAAGATCATCTAGTCCAGTGTGACATTACCTACAATCTCTTTGGGTCTCAATTTTAGTCAATGGAAACTAGTTGGTTGTTAAAAAGGTTTTCCTAATGTAAACTCCGAGAATCTATGAAATCAGGGCTCGAAGAGATTAAGTGATATGTTCAAGGTCACATGACTATCCTGTTCTGACTAGGGCCTAAGGGTTCAGTTTCCTAGTCCAAAAGTTTTACTAATGTACCACTCACACACTGATTCATTTTCAATTTTCTTACGAAACTAGATACCGGGGCTGGGGATACAGCTCAGTGGTAGAGTGCTCACCCAGCATATGCAAGGCCCTGGGTATAATCCCCAGCACCACACACACCTGTAATCCCCACAAGTCGAAGGTAGAGGCAGGAAGATCACAAGTTCAAGGCCAGCCTCATCAACTTAGCAAGCCCCTAAGCAACTTAGTGAGACCCTGGTCTCAATATAAAAAGAAAACAGGACTGGGGATGTAACTCAGTGGTAAAGTGCCCCTGGGTTCAAACCCCAATAACAAAAACAACAAAGAAACAAATAAACAAACTAGATATCAATAACACTTACAGGTGAACTTGTATAGTTCTTCTCCACTAGTATGTTTCTGGCACAGTTGTTGATATGTTTAAAGCGATCTGGTCCTAGCAGAATCCCTCCATACCAGCGTGATACTACCACCATGACATTCCTCACATTCAAAATCTGTTATTTCAGAAGCGTAATTAGAAACACAGATAAACTTGTACAAATATGTCTTTAAAATGAATGAAATAACCCACATATAAAATTGCACATAAAATTTCCCAGTGACCTTAATGGTAGTCATGAGAATATGCACTAAGATGACTAACAATTCAAGGGTAACACATTAGAATAGAAGGAAATTTAGAAAATCAACACCATGTTCCAGTGTGCTCAAATTCCAAACTTTGGGGCAACCTGGCAGAGTGAACAGGAGGGGAGACCATGCAGGTAGGGTTTTAGTTCCTGATGATTTCAACCACAATAGTGCATTTTAGGCACTAGACCAAAATGACACACACACACACACACAAAAAAAAAAACCCAGAGTAAAATAGCTTGCTTCTGCACAAGCTATGGGAGAAAATGGGCTGCATGAGTAATTGAGTGCCTACCAATAAAGTCTTCATCAATTTGACATTTGTCAAATGCTGCCCTTAAAGTGAAGCCTACCAATGTACAGGCCCACATACAGAGAGTTCCTATTCAAGGGAAAGGCTTAGTTAAGAAATAAAGCTCCATATATAGTAGCAGAAGAAACCACAGTAACTACCTTAGGAAAAAAACAATCCATTCTTAAAATTAATGCAAAATCAATGATCACCAGACAGATGAAGAAAATCCAGCAGCATGAAAGAGAAAGGACAAGATAAAACAAACTAAAATGGATCAGGAAACATTTAAAGGTGAGGACGTCTGGGGGAAAAAACTCTAATTAATATATGCAGAGAAATTTAGAAGATAATGCATCCATAAAACCAGAACAGGATTCTATGAAAAAGAAAAATAGTGAGCAAGAAAAACTTTTAAGAATTAAATACATGGTTGCTAAAAAAATTTTTTTAATTCAACAGAAACTTCAAAAGACAGTTAAAGAAAATGTCTTAGAACATAAAGACTATGAGATGGACAAGTTAATTTAAAAAAAAAAAAATTCTCGATTAATCCAGAAGTTCTAATATTCAACTAACAGGAGTTCCACAAAGATAGAACAGAAAAGAAAGGAAGAGGAAACTGTTCCAGAGAGAGAGAAGTGTTTCCCCAAAGTTGAAAAAAGCTTCTATTGTCTATACCTTGAAAACAAAGCACTTGTTATAAACCATTTGCTTTCTTCCCTGTATCCAGTGGTTAAAATTTTCAGTCAATGTTTAAAAATTAACTATTAATTAAACAAAATGTATCTTACATCATTTAACTGATTAATTTATTCCTAAATGGAGCTCTTTTATTGAGAAATTTTATGGCTTGTATAGAATAGGTCTCATAAAGTTTAACTCATATCTACCTCCATGAGATGAAGAAGACGCCCACCAGCTGCTGTTTCCCCATCATCCTCACAGTCCTGCAAGAAGGTCTGTTTATCCTCACAATATATCCTAGAATTACATATAATAGGGTTACATTTTGAAACCATAAAGCATTATAATGGCAGTCACTCAATACCTGTTGTGATCAATTTGATTACTTCCAAAATTTTTGTTTTAAAAAATTGTTACTGAAATAGGTATATTTTCATGGACAATTTTCTATTCATTGTTTCACCTTTTTAAAAAAAATGTATTTTTAGAAAAACTAGGAGTCAAAGGTATCTCCTGTATATCAGAGGTGCTTGCTTTTATGGGAAGTTGAATCTACACACATGACATTTTCCTTACTTCACTTAACATCAAATCTATGAGGAAATAAAGAGCATTCACTGAAAAACATTTATTGAGAATATACTATATAGAAACATAATAATAATCACTATGAAGTGGTATAAAAGAAAATAACAGCATACTCCTATCTTCAAAAAGCCTATGATCCAGTGAAACAAAAATCACATAAGAAAGATTAATATCAGCGTAAGTTAATATTTCATATTTTCCTCTCATTCCATCTATCAAGCATTTCTCTATTTTCTCTATTCTGAGTAAGAATTAAAAGACTTATTTTTCTCTTTAAAATCTGTCCCGGAGCTAGGCATGGTGGCACACACCTGTAATCCCAGCACTTTGGAAGGTGAGACAAGAGAATCGCGAGTTCAAAGCCAGTCTCAGCAACAGCGAGATGCTAAGCAAAGTCAGTGAGACCCTGTCTCTAAATAAAACACAAAATAGGGCTGGGGATGTGGCTCAGTGGTCGAGTACCCCTGAGTCCAATTCCTGGTTTTAAAAAAAAAAAAAATCTGTCCTGGGATGGTTATCAATATTAGAGATAATCATGGTATTTTTATCATTTAAGTTACCGTAAAAGTTATTCAGAATAATGATGCAGGGTAACACTGTAGTAGAATAAGCTTGGCAAATAAGTGCTTGAGATAAATACATATAAATATAATACAAAATAAATATATTATCTGCATCTTTTATATTGTTTTGTATTTGTACTTAACATATAAGCATATTAAATATAAAATATATATTTACGTATTTATAAGTGTGTGCTTGTGTAGTACTAGTTTAGTTCTGCCATCTAGTGGACTTTTTAGGCCCCTACAATGATATCATGTGAAACTGGGCAACTGAGGTAAAGATAACCGCCCAACTATAGCCATAAAAAGTTGGAAACTTTTAAAATAACCATAAAAAGCTATAAAAGCTCATCTACATACCTAATTCAATTATATTAATTATACATTACAGTAATAATATTCATTAATTCATCCTTCCATCCATTTATCTATTTATGCATTCATTTATTCACTCAATAAATACTGACCACTTACTATAAGCAGGCTCTATTTTTATTCAGAGTTGATCTTGTATAAGGAAAAGTGAATTAGTACTATTAAACAAAAATTTATATGACAAATTTAAGAATGACAAAAAGGAGTCAGGGGTTGGTTTAGATTAGATTTGCAATTATAATCTAATACCATCTTATGGAACAAATGAAGAAAACTTGACTATTTAAATCAGTACTGTTAGATTATATAAAAAAAGAAATCTTTAGAAATTTTCACTAACCCTTTCCTCACAAGCCAGGAAGATGATGACACAGCATCCAACAGCTGTGTGTACCAGTAGCCTGAAGAGTGCTCCACAACTATAAAAGGAACATAGCCCAGTACCAGGCAGTGACATCTTAAAAGGACCCTATGCATTCAAAATATACAACTCAGAGTCAAATAAAGTTCATTGATTCTACTCCCAATGGGGTTCCTCAAGCCTCCACTTAGTGTCTTTTTAGTGATACATAATTCTGAGAAGCTCAGTTCTTTCATTTCCAAACATCGATTAAGAAAGGAAGCTGAGGAGCAACAGTTGATCATTTATTAATATGGAAGAACAAGGAAACACTATAAAAATAATCAGAAAACTGAGGCCTAAAATAGAATTATCAGCACATAATCTAGCTTTCCTTTTTGATAACTTGGGTCAACATTCTTTACAAGATTGTTGAAGGTTCAGTCCAATAGCCACATGGGAATAAAATAAAGAGAAATAAAATGTAATTATCAAATTCAGTTCTATCATGTAACTATAGGATTTTTAAAAAAATAATATTTGGTACAATTGCTGAAATAATCATAATTTACATAAACTGTTGAGTAGGCACTCAATAAGCATGTGGAATCAATGAATGGTAAGTATTATTATTTTGACAGCACAAACCACTAAGAGTAAAGTTTAATCCTTCATTTTCATACCAATGGCCCTAAATCATTAAGAACATGTTAAAATTCTGTTCAGTGATGCTGTTAAGAAGAAAAGTACAGGGGCTGAGATTGTGGCTCACTGGCAGAGCGCTTGCCTCGCATGTGTGAGGCACTGGGTTCGATCCTCAGCACCACATAAAAATAAATAAACAAAATAAAGACACCATATCCATGTATAACCAAAAAATATTTAAAAAAAAAAAAAAAGAAGAAAAGTACATAACTAATAGTCTTCTGTACATTTAGCACCTAAAAGAGATGTGAACGTAGTAATATTAAAATCTCACCTCTCCAAGTGCTACTTGTGAATGTGAATTTCAGAGAGACTAGATTTTACAAATAGTCTTTTTTTTTGGTACCAGGGATTAAACTCAGGGATACCTGACCACTGAGCCACATCCCCAGCCCTATTTTGTGTTCCATGTAGAGACAGGGTCTCACTGAGCTGCTTAGCACCTCGCTGTTGCTGAGGCTGACTTTGAACTCGCAATTCTCCTGTCTCAGCCTCCCGAAGTGTTGGGATTACAGACATGCACCATCGTGCCCAGCTTAATCGAATTTTAATTTTGCACCAAATCACTGTATTTACATTGTTTTACTTTAGGCCTAAACTATGTTCTTAAGTTGTCTTATATCGCTTATTAAAAAATATACCCTTTATGTCTTCATTTACAAATCAGCAGATTTGTATACATTAATATTCACAACTAAATGTAGTAAAAGAAGTACTCTTAATTCACTGCTCATAGGAGCATAAACTGTTTTGAAAACCACCTTTGGAAAAAAATTGGCCATATAAATGAACTTTCAAAAATGTTCATGCTTTTTAATAATTCTCTTAAAAATTTGTTCTTTTTTTTCTTTTTATCATAGCCCCATTTCATTAAAAAGAAAAAAAAGCTGAAACTACCAGAACCCATCCTGCAGAAATAATTTAACTGGTATATACAAAGATGTTCACTGTACTATTATTTATAATGTTGGAAAATATGAAAAGCTAAAGCAAAAAAGAAATGGTTAAATAAATTGTGGTATAGAGCCTGGAATAAATAACACTAATTAAAATAGTATTTATCAAGTAGTTCTAACAACCTGGGAAGATGCTTTTGTTAAATTTCAATAAAGAATATAAAGGCAAACCACTGAAAAAAATGAACTGTGCATAGAAGAGACAGAAAATACATGAAACTACAGTTGACATTTGAAGTCAGAAAATGCTATATTTTCCTCCAATTCTTTTTTTTTTTTCCTTTACTACAGTTTCCAAATACTCTACATGGCTATTACTATTATAATGGAAAAAACACATAATTGTGTTTTTTGATTATTTATCATTTCCCAGCCATTGTTTACAAACTGCATATACCAAAAATTGTGATAATCACTTACCTATAGGCATAAATGTTGTGGGTGGCACTAGCTATTTTCTTATTCTCATACAATTTGGCAAGAACCATTTTCACCTTAAAAACAGCAAGAATATAAACAAGGTAATGTACGTTTTTCATTTGTTCTATAAATAAATGCTAGAAAAATATCTTCAAGCATATTAGTATAAATATTGTATTAAAATAAATAGTCTTTCAAAGAATCTTCCAGACTCTGAAAAGGCCATCTCCAAAGTTTCCCCCTAATTGTAGGGACAGAAACGAGTACACTCAATCAGTGTAAAAATGACAGACCTGGTATCTTTTAGCACTAATTACCAACAGATGTTTAGGCATGAACTATGTCTAAGGCATTTGTATACGAAAATTCTTCTTCATATAGAGAATTTTAAATCCAAATGTAAAAACTTCTAAATATTAGATTTGAAATTTGCCAAATCTATATACTCAATGCATTAATTATACAATAATGGTATGTTCCAGGTGTGATAAAACCATAACTTTTTCTGAGAATCCAGTAAGGTTCCTAAATGAGGTCACATAAGCCAGGTCTTACAAAATAACTGGCAGTTCTTCTGCATCAAAAAAGAAGGAAAAGCCGAGTGTGGTGGCACATGCTTGTAATGCCAGCAAGTCAGGAGGCTGAGCCAAGAGGATTGCAAGTTCAAGTCCAGCCTGGGCAAATTAACAGGACTCTGTCTCAAAATAAAAAATAAAAAGGGCTAGGAATGTGGCCCATTGGTATGGTATACCTGGATTTAATCCACAAAATTGAGAAAAGAGATAAGGGGTGAAGATGGGACAAGAGGAAGACATTCTGCTCAGAGGAAACAGCATGTACAATGTACTTGTGCAATATAATATAACCAGATTTAGCAAATAAAAATAAAGGATACTCAGTTAAATTCAAATTCCAGATAAACAACAAATATGGATCACCATAAACAAACATAAGTAAAAATATGCCCCATGTAAAAATGTTTACCTTAAGTGCAAATTCAACTAGATATCCTAGGAGGAACATAAAAGAAAGGTTCAGGAAGTTTCATAGAGCTGTTATTCAAGAGTAAGAATGAGATGGTTTCTGTGTTAGGAATGATAAGCTAGGATCATATCACAAAGGGCTTTATACAAGAATTTTAGACTTTCTCTTGTAGATAACTGAAATTAGCAAAGATTATGTGTGTGAGAGAGAATGGAGGAGAGAAAAGAATGAACTATGATCATATTTTCAAAAGGGCTATAAATGGCAAGGAGTATAGAATAAATACTGGAGGCAGCAAAAACTGAGCTGGAATCGTACAAACCAATTTGAACCACAAATTGTGCAATCTTGTCTTTATCATTTTGTAACCCTTCAGGTTCTCAGATTGTGTATGTGTGTGTATGAGAGAGAGAGAGGGAGAGATAGACAGCTAGCCAGACAGACAGACAGAGACACTAAGTATTGAACCCAGGGTTTTGCACATGCTAGGCAAATGCTCTACCACTGAGCTATATTCCTAGTTCTTTTTCTTTTTTTTTTAGACAGTGTCCCACTAAGTTTCTGAGGCTGTCCTTGAACTTGCCATCCTCCTGCCTCAGCCTTCCAGAGTAGCTGGGATTACAGGCATGCATCACGATACCAAGCTTCAGATTCTTGATCTATAAAATGAAGTAGGAAATGACCTCTAAGACTTGTTTCAACTCTCACATAGTCCAAGTGACTATGATGAAAAACAGAAAGAAATCAGGATGGACAGATTCAGAAATGAATGTCTAAGAAGGACCCGATAAGAAGACTGAAGGGTAAAGGACAAACCAAGATTCCAGAGAAGAAAGACCAGAAAACTACACCAAAAGCTGTGGTTTTAATCACAAATCTATGTAAAAAAAACCTTCCTCTTCTAGAGATTAAAGAGAAACGAAAGGCCTAATACAAAGAACTGTATTCCTAAAAAGTCTTTTAAAAGAACTACAGGAGAACAGCAACAGAAAACCAAGACATAGATCTCTAAAACCTGTGGTAAATAATGAGACATTATAATTATAATTATTATTTAATGTTATACATCAAATTAGAACTGCCTCATACATAAATTAAGTTTAACCTAGACTACATTATAGCAACAAGAAAGAAGAGGATTTTGCTGAAAAGAGAGTGAAGAAAGGAAAAGACCTAGGAATAATTTTTGATGAAAAAGTCTCCTATTTTATCTTTTGATAGGAGTAAGTCACCTAAGGGAAATAAGGTATCCTAAAACCAGGAAGTGGAAAGAAAAAGGAATTCAGACAGGAAAGACTAGGTTCAGTTCATCTGTCTACTGTGTTCTTTTTTGGGCAACTGTCAAATGGACTTAGTTTCATAGAACTCCCACTGAAAAGGGCAAATAATTATTTTTAACCAGCTATTAAGCATCATGATTTTCCATAATGACAACATGGGTTTTTCTTAAGATTCATTGGACGGTTAAGCCCCAAACAAGAGTTTAGGTGCAATTTTGAAAGTAGTGACAAACAGAAACAAAACTAATTGTCCATGATTCACAGTAATTTGGGAGTAGGGAAGTACTCCCAAATAATTTTTATCTTATGTGAAAATTAAACAGTAGAGCAAAAATAAAGGTATTACTGCAAAATCATTTACTTGACTTACTTTGGCAAAACAACATCCAAGTGAGCTAACTTTACCTGCTTAGGACAAACTACAGGAGCCAAGTGGGCCTGAAAAGTACTTCTTCGGTCCGTAATAGGAATGCCATGATCAATCGGAGGCAATTCTTCTATTTCTATAAATTTAAAGAATAAATTTATTTTTCAAAAAGTCTTACATTCAAATACTGAGAAATTGGCAATGGGAGGAGAGGAAGTCAGCCAATAAACGTAAATTATACAGCAAATTAAAATAGCCATTAATGATTGTCTACCAAAAATAAATTTAAATTGTAATTTAAGTAAAAGTCTAAAATGCATGTAAGATAAAATACTTGATTTGTAAGTGCCAGTGTCACTCAGTGGAGATAGCAGGGTTGGGACTCAAATTCTGAAATATGGCAGCAACTAAAGCTGGTACAATATGTAATACAATATCTAATTTTTAAGAGTGTAAAGACTGACATCTGCTAATTTTCCCCACTTACCCATCTTTTTTTCTAAATATTTTTTTTTAGTTGTTGATGGACCTTTATTTATTTATATGTGGTACTAAGAATCGAACCCAGTGCCTCATACATGCTAGGCAAGTACTCTACCACTGAGCTACAACCCCAGCCCCTTACTTATCCATCTTATGGACACAGAACTCTGAGTTGAGAAAACTGTTACTTTAAATTGTATAGCTATAATATATCTTCTTCTAACAAAACTGTTCCTATTTCTTAAAATGGAATTAAATACATCAATACTATAGCCAAATAGTATTCCATGAAGAGTACCATGATGCTAATTATTGTGTCTCTTCAACAAGTTTAAGCATTACTAACTAACCCTTAAATCTGCTGAGAAATTTAACCATCCTGGTTGCTACTAACTGCCTCATTTAGGATAAAGTTATTGAAGACAATCAATCAGGTTTTGGTAGGATGCTACTGCCTGTTTTGTTGTTGTTGTTGTTTTGTTTTTTCCTTCCCCCAGTGCTAGAGATCAAATCCAGGGCTTTGTGCATTCTAAGTAAGTGCTGTACTACTGAGCTGCATCCCCTGTCCTGCCCTCTTCTTGAATTGCTTTTGGCCAATGTACTGATACAAATAAATCAAATATAGCATACAAGTTAACATGAATTACTGATCTACTGGTGCTATTTATGATAACTCATTTTCACCCTTTTTCTTTAAATGTTGGATCCTGTTTCCCAGAAGTCTTATGTCAAATCCATGAATATATAAATAATTAAAATAAAGCTACTTAGGTTGAAGCACAAGTAGGAGCTCTGGATCCTCTCCCCCACTTTCATTTCCACTTCATGCTCGTTCACTAGCCCTGGATCACCACCATTCAGAAACCTTAAACTTTCAGAATACTGTTTTTAAAAGCTACTGTAAAATAGCATAGGAAACTGCTCACCTTCTAACCAAATGAATTTTCCCTCTGGTCTACCATATTTTTATAAGAAACTTAAGAGAAACTGATAATATTGAAAATTTTAAAAATACTAAATTTTGATTTTTAAAAGTACTAAACCAGAACATACTTTTTCATAAACATAGAGCTGATTTCATTACATCAACCCATTTATAAGTTAAATTTATAAGTTAAATTTATAAGTTAAGTACTACTGTGAAACAAATTTGCTGAAGCAAAAATTAAATTCTTTTATGTGTATGTGTGTGTGTGGTGCTGGAGATTGAACCCAGGGCTTTGTGCACGTGAGGCAAGCACTCTATCAACTGAGTTATATCCCCAGCCTCCCAAAAATTAAATTCTTAAAGGTATTTTACTAGCTTTAATTTCAGTAGCTCTATTTTCCATGTTATTTTATTTATATTTGTGAGCATAGACTGAAGCCTGAAACATCATGAGAAAGTTGGATTTCAAACCAGAAACACAAAAACAGAATATGAACTGAAAATACTAACAGCCTTTTTTTAGTTTTGATTTCTCCCATCAAGTCAAAACTCTACAAAGCCAGGGGAAAAAAGGAAATTTCTATTTTTTTTTCTCACCATTCTGATGCAAACACCAAAATGATCAATAGTCAGAAAAATAAATAAATTTGTCTGCAAATTAATAACTACTTCCTAATAATTTAGTGTTTACTAAATTTCCATAAGATGCCAAAGAATAATTCACAACGCTACCACCCTACACTCCTCACAAAAAAATACTTAGTAACATCATACCTGGTTGATTTTCAGTGATATCAAACTCTAATGCTTTCACTGGGTTTTCTGGCTGACATGCTAAAATGAGATCATCTTCACATTCAACATCTTCCTCTTCAGTTTTCTTCTTCACATCTGGGCCTATGTGGATATGAGACATATTTATTAATCTGAAGCAATTACAAAATCATTTTTAAAAAAACATGAGGTCTTGGGGCTGGGATTGTAGCTCAGCGGTAGAGCGCTTGCCTCGCATGCGTGAGGCCCTGGGTTCGATCCTCAGCACCACATATAAAGCAATAAAATAAAGACATTGTGTCCATCTACAACTAAAAAAATATTAAAAAAACAAACAAACAAACATGAGGTCTTGACTCTAAACACCATTCTTCAAAAGAAAGAATCGGGGTTGGGGCTGTAGCGCAGTGGTAGAGCACTTGCCTAGCATGCGTAAGGCACTGGGTTCAATCCTCAGCACCATGTATAAATAATAAATGAATAAAATAAAGATCCATCAATACGTAAAAATGTATTTTAAAAAAAATAAAGAATCAGAATTCCTCTTCCTCAAAACAGAATTCCAATGAATAAATGAAGGAAATGGACAATCATCATTAGACAAATAACACAGTAATTACTGCTGACAGAATCTTCTGATGGATACTAAAACATAAATGAAAGTTTAAGGAATGAGGCATTAGCATAGCCTTGGCACATGCCTGTAGTCACAGCTACTCAGAAGGCCAAGCAGGATGATCATTTGAGCCCAAAAGTTCAAGAGTCATCATGCCTCAATTTAAAAAAAACTTCCCACAAAACAAAAAGGAAAGATATTAATTATGATGGTTCTTTTACATGTTAGCTCTGTACCCAGGTACAGATATTTGGCTAAATATTCTTCTAGATGTTTCTGTGCAGTTTTTTTTTTTTTTGGATGAGATTAATATTTAAATCAAATGAATTTAGGTAAAGCAGATCGCTCTCCATAACAAAAGTGGACCTCATTCAAAAAGAATGACTTCTCCAGAAGAGGAAATTTTCCCAGCAGACTACTTTTGGACTGAAACTGCAACATCAATTCTTCCCTGGTTCTCCAGCCTGCTGGCCTACCTTGCAGATGTTAAGACTTGCCAGCCTCCACAACTATATAAGCCAATTCCTTAAAATAATTCTCTTCCTCTGTACATACAGAAATAGACAAAGACACATAGACACACACACAAACATACCCATTTCTCTGGAAAACCCCAACATAGTAACTTTACAGTGGAGACATCTGGCAGACACTACCTTAATCAAAGGATCAAGGTAAGCATTACTGATAATACAGCACACTGATTATCATAAACTCCTTGAAATGATGTACTATATAGGACACAATGTCATTTTTGTGGAAATTTTGCCAAAAATGGCTAATCTTACTCCAATCATGAGAAAACAACTGGACAAGCCCAAACTGAGGGGCATTCTACAAAATACATGATTAGTACTTTTCAAAAGGGCCAAGGCTATAGGAAAGAATGAAGAACTGATTATAGAAGAGAGTAAAGAGAAGTCATAATTAAATACAATGCAGAATCCTGGACAGGGTCCTATAGCAACAGAAAAGTCATTAGTGAAAAAAACCGGTGAAATTTGAATAAGCTCTTTAGTTTACTCCATAGTAGTGTACTATATTATTGATATTACAGCATGGTTATGTATGATGTTAATAAGGAGCCATGGTGAAAACTATAAAAGAGCTCTTTGTGCTATTTTTATAACTTTTCTGTAAATTTGAAGTTAGCTCAATTTTCTCGGGGGGAGGGAGGTTTCTAGGGACATAATCCAGGGGCTCTGAATCACTGAGCTACACCCCAAGCCTTTTTTATTTTTTATTTTGAGAAAAGGTCTCAATAAATTGCCAAGGGTCTCACTAAGTTGCTGAGGCTGGTCTCAAACTTGTGATCCTCCTGTTTCAGCCTCCAAGATTGCTGAGATTGCAGGTGTGTGCCCTGGGCAAGTTAGCTTAATTTTTCTTAAGAATTGTAGTTATATATAATTATTTCAAATTTCAAATTGTTATTCTAGAAAAATAAAAGAATAGATTTGTACCAGTTAACAATAAATAAAAATAAACTATTCCCTAAAGAAGAAAATTCTTATGCTGATCATTATCTCTTACCCTTATTAGTTCCTCAGAATTATTAATCATTCCATTTTAATGTAATATTTGCAAAAACAATTTTAAAGAAAAAAACACCAAATTTCTAAAAATTCAAAATCATGAATTATATTAACACAAATTAATAACCATGAAACTTGAAAGAGTGGCTTAACTATATTTTGGTTATAAGTGGAAAAAGGAAAATGTCATTTTTAAGATCAAATTTTCAAATTTCCTAAAAGTTGAATGACTCCAAACTTTAGAGTCCTAAACTTTTATTGATATACATTCCATTTCTGCACTTGTTCTAACTCTAGAGGTAGACTGGCAGAAGTTATTTCTGTTTGGGGAATTCTGAAATCCCTTTTCTCATAGATCCCTGAAATGCTGCAAAATCAGAACATGTATCATATACAGTTAAGCAAAGTATTTCAAAACTAATTATTATATGGCTTTAACATCTTTGTCACTTATTTCTGATTTTAATAGAAGCAGTAAAAATATTTTCATCTATAAAAAATGAAAAAATTCTCTGAAAAAAATATATACTACTATCAACTTAAATGTACACCAATTTTGCTGAGGGAATCCTAAAGAATTGGTTCTCTAAAAATAACCCTCCAAAAAATTAGTAAGAATAAACTACTGAATCTTTTAAAATCCTTTTGGCCTCCAAATTAAAAATAATTCTACCAGTGGTATCAATAAAATGCTACTTAGAAGTAATATTAGGATACAGTTATTTTTCTCTCTAAAAAGTCCTTTGTGGTAAATCAAACAGACTACTAAAGTGAATAGGAGACATTAGAAATATCTATGTTGTCATATACTTAATGAAAGATTGATAATAGAGCAAAATATCAATTTCCAAATGTTTTACAATTAGTGGTGATGGCTGCACAACTCAGAATATACTAAAATCACTGAATTGTATACTTTAAAAGGGTGAGTACTTATGGCATATGAATTATATTCCAAAACATTAAATTCAGAGTTAAATTCTGTATCTTAATATTAGTCACTGTGCATCTCAGGTTTTTTCCCTATAAATACTAGATTGATTTGAAGCAGAAATCTAATTGATGTAGTCCATAATTCATAAAGAATGTTACCAATTCATATTACCTTAACAGCAATTCAAGAGAACAGATTTTAGACCCAAGTTGTTTCACCAGAAAACTATTTCTATAAAAGTATAATATGAAAATTGCTGGGTATGGTGGTGCACGCCTATAATCCCAGCAGCTCAGGAGGCTGAGGTAGGAGGATCACAAATTCAAAGCCAGCCTTAGCAACTTAGCAAGGCTGAAAGCAACATAGAGAGACCCTGTCTCTAAATAAAATATAAAAAAGGGCTAGGATGTGGCTGAGTGGTTGAGGACCCCTAGGTTCAGTCCTCAGTACCACAAGAAAAAAATATATATATAATAAGAAAATAGGCTAACTATTTTAGCCTATTTATAAGAGGCTAACTCTTATAAAAAAGGAATCACCATAGCTACACAGATAAATGAACTTTCCAGGGAAATTTTTATTTAATTATATACAAATCACAAACACAAATTTTCATATAAAACTTCAATTAGAATATTTATGTGAAAATTTAATTACTATAAATTGAAAGAGCATTGATAGTATTTTTCAATCCTACCTGGTTCTGTCATCTGAGATTTTTGTATTAGCACATCTCTTATTTTCTCCACCCACAGGTAAAGAATACTTTCACCAATATTCTGTCTAAACAAAATTCAAGAGAAAGAAATTGTTATTTCAAAAAATTCCCTTCTCAAATTCAAGAAAACAGAGACATATTTAAAACTCAAGACATTTTTCAAAAAAATCTAACCATGCCTTATTCATAAGTATTTATAAAAAGATAAGGTCAACACTGTTTCTCAGTATTTAATATGGATTGTTTATATCAACATTAAAAATCTCAACTAACTCCAAAATTAACATAGCCTAACTTAAAATAAACAGAAGAGTTACAACTAAAGAAGGGAAAGAAAATTTCTGAACTTGAACTGGATATACTATATAGTTGTAAATGTGATTTTGTTGCAATTAGAAGAAACAGTTTCAGTGTTGATGTCTAATCACTGCTTACTTTTCTAAGCTTCTGAATAATTTCCAACCACTTACTCGGTACAACTTATCATTTCGTATACTTAATTCAACAAAGCAAACTGAAAAGCTAGGGTTGTGGCTCAGTGGTAGAGTGCCTGCTTAGCATGTGAGGCACTGGGTTCAATTCTCAGCACCACATATAAATAAATGAATAAAATAAAGGTTCATCAACAACTTAAAAAAATATTTAAAAAAAAAAACATATGGTGAACTCCTTCATGGAGTTGATTTAGAAGAACTAAAAGATAATCAATTCAACAATTTTATAGCCATACCTTGTTTTTGACAAAATATCCTATTGCCTAATTGATTCATTTTGGTTACAAATGTTTGGCTGCCCTTGATTAAAATTGTCTCCGAGGATCGTGGATCATTGAGAAAAAGAATGTGTCCTGTGTCTTAAAGTCATGTCCACAGTTATGTTACATGATGGCAACAACAATAAAAAAAATGGCCAACTATATCTATTCTTTAAGTAATGACTCAAATTTTAGGTTAGTTTTGGTATGTGTTTAAAAAATCACCCCGCTACATCATAGCAATACCTTCCCTTCCTTTAAAAGTTCCCCCTTGAAATTGTTCTATCATTACTCATCAGCACCCACCATTTCAAAACAAGCATGCAGAAGAAAATCAAAGAAATAAAAACTGCATTCAAATAATTCTCAAACTTTCCCTATACCAACCACAACTTCCAGCACCAAAATAATCCTCCTTGTGTCCTTTCATAACCTTTCTTTTTAGAGCAAAAGTTAACTTGGAAAGAGTTTTTAAAACTGAGAACACTAGTGAATTTCTTTTAAATAATGTCTACTCTTATCTGTTCTTCTCAAAAGAGTTCATCAAGACACTCAAGATAAAATGTATTAAGAATATACTAAACTCCACAGGCTGGGATTGTGGCTCAGTGGTAGAGTGCTTCCCTCATATGTGAGAGGCCCTGGGTTCGATCCTCAGCACCACATATACATAAATAAATAAAGGTCAATTGACAACCAAAAAAAGTTTAAAAAAAAAAAAAAGAATATACTAAACTCCAGGTACATTACATATACACTATAATCTTCATCACTGTCTAATGTATTACTTCCCCATAACACAAATGAGAAAATAAACTTTACAGAAATATATTAACTTGTCCAAGACAGTCTTCCAAACAATTTAAGAAGCCCAGAGCTAATTTAGGAACCCAGGACTGAGGTCCAAAGCTCAGGTCAACTACATTTTTGTTCTCCTACCCATCGCTATGACCTTAGGTAAATAAGCTACTTGACTTTTCTGAGTCTCAGTTTCCTCATCTATAAAATGAGAGGTTTAAAGCATTTTGTCTCTAAAAGTCTATAATTCTTGCTTATAAGAAACAAAAATTTTAAAAACAAGCTCTTAAAGTTTCAAAAAAAATGAAAAACTTCCAAATCTATTTCTTTTCAAGTGAACCTCTCCCAATTTATTCAACAAATATTTTTATTTATTTAGGTTTACATGATAGAGTGCATTTTGATTCATTGTTCACAGATGGAGCACCACTTTTCATTTCTCTGGTTGTATGTGATGTAGAATCACAACATACATGCAGTCATACATATAGCTAGGGCTATGGTGTCCATCATATTCCACTATCCTTACTGTCCTCCTCCCCCCTCCCATCCCTGTGTCCAGAGTTCCTCTTTTCTTCCCGTGTCCTCTTCCACATTACGGATCAGCATACAGCCTCTCCTATGCATCACATACTACCTACCTATGCCTTGTGGGTATGGTAGAGAGTGAGGTAATAGGGTCTCTTTACTCAGTACTTGTAATCATTACTCTAACAAATTACTGGTTTTGCATATAACTCTATTTCCCAATGTCATTCTATTGAATTCTTCACATCATCATCACCCTAACCAGTGATACCAACACCTATGATTACTGAACATTTCCTACATAAAAAACAAATAGAAATGCTTTATGTATATTACCTCAGTTAATCCCTACAACTACCCTTTGAGACAGGAAAATCATCCTTCTGCAAATATAAATTCATATTCAGACTTACAAAAAATAACCTTAGAAGAATTTTTACAATTCATAAGTAATTTTTCCCCAACAACAAAGAAAATTAAACTTTCACTCCAGATTGCCTCTCCCTGGCCCATGGCTTCCTGCAGAGGAATATACAACAGCACTGCTATTTAGCATCATTACTGGCTACTTTCTTCACTAGCATTTAACAAGACTGCTGTTGAAAAGCCAGCATAAGGAAGTCACAGGGTTTGAAAGACTTCCTGCACAAAGTGCAATCATTCTTTCCCTTAGACCCCAAAGGCTATTACTAAAAGTGGGGTGGGGGGGTTATCTGTCTTTGGGGTTTTTTTGTTCATTATTGTTGTTACTCTTATATTTGTGTTTTCTCTAGTGACAACAGTTTATTCCTATCTTTAAAGTATCCACCAGAATTTGGTTTAGAGTGGCCTTCAAACTTTTGCTACTGTTGCAATGAAATCTTTTATAGAATCAGAAGCCAATTAAACTGATAAAAACTAAGTTCTGTCTACTGAACCTCTCATCCCCTTCTCCAAGAAGCCCTAAAGGGTGCCTGCTAACTCCTAAGAACTCTGGTACAAAATTGGAGAACTACTAATTACACACTGAAATGTTAAATTTTTATCTACAAAGTCAAATGTTAGAAGCTAAATATTAAAAGTCTGGAATAAAATTGGTGTAAACTTGTATAACTGATATTTTATTTGACCTATTTGATGAGTAACATAAATAACAATCTAATCTAGAAAAAGTACAACAAAGTTATTTCTAACTCTAATTTTACCTATGGCTCTAATATTTGAAGCTTTCATTTTATAATATTTACATTTGTTGACTTTAATGGTAAAGCTCTGCACTATATGCTGTAAAGCTGTGTGATCTTAAATCACTTGATTAGTGTTTCAGTCATTACATTTCCAAAATGATAAAATTAGATGAGTCTGTTAATAAGAACAACAAAAGTGATGACTGCCGGCTGTAGTCTGAATCTTCTATGTCCCTGAAAGGGCCATTCAAAGCTTGGTCTGCAGGGTAGCAGTCCAAGGAGGTGGTAGAGTCTTTAAGAGGAGGGGCCTAATGTGATATCCTTAGACCACTGGGCACATCTTTGAAGCTGACTGTGGGACCCTGGCCCCTTCCTCTTTTTCTCTGTTCCCTGGCTCATGATACAAATAGTTGTATTCTGCCATGCACTACCACCATGATATATGCTGCCTCACCAGACACAAAACAAGGAGGCCAGACTGGAACCTCTGAAACTGTGAGCTACCATAAACCTTGCTGCTTTATAAACTGGATTATCTCAGGTATTTTGTTATAGGGATGGAAAGCAAAACACTGGTAACTATATACTAAAATACATTACATGGTTTGTGTCATTTAATTTTTACAATATTATCATCCCCAGATGATAATATTCTTACAGATATGAAAAGAGACATAAGGAAATCACACTACTTCAAAAACTGACTACAGACACCTGACCAGAACAGCTTTATCCTCAGCCTAAGCTTAAACAGGTTATTTCCTGTCTTCCCTAACCTTTTTTTTTCTTAGAGCATTTTCTTTGGAAAACTTGTCATTCTAAATTCTTTTTCTACCTTTTAAAAATATATATGAATTGGGTCTGCGGTTGTGGCTCAGTGGTAGAGTGCTTGCCTCGCACACATGAGGCACTGGGTTCGATCCTCAGCACCACATACAAAATACATAAATAAATAAAATAAAGTTTAAAAAATATATATATACATATGAATTGTTTTATAGAAGACCCTTGTCAGGTTTTACAACTCAGATACATCTCAAGAACCTAAAAGACATTCCCTAGAGAGATAATCTTCAAGAAGACAGTGACCTTATCTTCCAGTCTCTGAGCCTAACTTCAAGGGGCACCACTGTAATCAGTAATAATTCAAAATGTCCAATACAACCATTGATTAACCACCCCCTAACATGTAGTACTTTTCCCATAGCTCTTTCCAGACCTTGAAAACTCTCTTGCCTTTCACTTCAGAAGAGTTAGTTAGGTTCAAACTTAGCTCTGGCCTCTCTTTCCTTATCCCAATAAACTTGAGGAAAAGTCTTCCTTGTCTGTATAACTTTGTCCATTGCAATTTCTGCTTTGAAAAGCCTTACTCAACAACACTAAAACCTAAGATTCCACAATTCACTAAAATGTGAAGAACAGATGGGATTTAGGTCAGTAGTAAAGCACTTGCCTAGCACATGCAAAGCCCAGAATCACAAAAAAAAACAACAAAAAAGCTATAGGAAGTTAAAAAAAAATTAATTCTTGAATTTTTAAATTAAACATTGTTAAAATGGACCATCATAAATTCAAATACCATAAACTCCTTTCATTTTCTCTTAAACGATAATATAATGTTCGAAGTATTTTAAATTTATTATTTATCTGTTTTACTAAAATTGTTCATTTTTTCAATAAAATTAAAATAAACTAATTTACATCAACTACTTTACCAAATCCTAGTTTATATTCTTAAATATCTATTTCGCTATTTTTCTTCCATTTGCCCTCCTTGCTTTAATAAAGGCCTCCACCACATCCCTCCTGCATTACTGACTGCTTTTCCTATAGCATTTCTTTCTTCAAACACTTCACAGCCTTTCTACTCATTCTTCTTCAAGTCCAATTTCTCCCAACCCCTCCTTCCTACAGCCAGACAAATCTGATTACTTCCACTTCCCTCCCTAAAATGCTCAGAACCTATATGACAATGCCCAAATTCCTTATTCCAGCTCACAGGGTCCCTCCTCTCATGTCTACCCCAATCATATACTTAGAACTTAAAATTATTTGTGCTATAGTCTGCATCTACAATATCCCCAAAGGCCCATGTGTTGAAGGTTAGTGCTACTGGGAGGTGGTAGACCTTTAAGAGATGGGGCCTGGAGGGAGGTAATTCAGGTTACTGGGAACATGCCCTTTGAAGGGGACAGTAGGATACCAGCTCTTTCCTCTCTTTTTCACTTTATAGTCATGGGATAAGTGAGAGAAGTGCTTTTCCTCCACGATACTTTCCTGTTTACAATGTGCCACTAGAGCGCCAGAGTAATGAAGCCAACAAATTATAGACTGAAACCTCTAAAACTATGAGCCAAAATAAACCTTTTCTCTTCATAAACTGATTATCTCAAGTATTTGTAGAGCAATTGAAAGCTGACTCATATGATTTGCAAAACTCCAAAAATTAACAGGTTGCTTCTCACCTGATTTTGCTTTTATAGTTCCCTCTACCAGAAAAGTCCTCCTCCTTTAATTACCTGTCAAGCAAAAATCACCTTCACAATAGAACCCACCCTTACAATCTTCTCCACATGCTCTGAAATCATTTATTGCTAAAGCATCAAAAATTGCTATTATATATAGCGCTTAGTCATCTTCTCACTATATTGTATTGATACACATTCCCCTGAATATTTAAATCCCAAATTCCTAACAAAGTGCCTATCAATGAGATGGTCCACAATGTTTACTGGAAAAACTTTTTTTTTTCTGATTTTTTTCTCTCTCTCCATAAGTGGCAACTAACCATAATTTATCTTTTCATCTAGGCAAAAATCAAATTTACCATTCAAAATGATGTGAAATATATAAATCTTAATGTTATAATATTTAGGATCATAAAAACTAGAATCATTAAAAACTATATTCATATTTGTGTTATGTTTTGAAATTGAATAATATTTATCACCCGCTGCCCTCTGCTGGAATTAAATAGAAAATATGATTAAAATTGGTTATAGACAATTTTATTGTTGTTGTTGCTCAATCCAGCAGTGCCCTACCACCAAGCAACATTCTTATTACTGGGGATAGAACCAAGCGGTACATCACAGCCCTTCTAATATTTTGAGACAGGGTCTCACTCAGTTGCCTGGGCTGGACCCAAACTTGAGCTCCTCTTGCCTTAGCTTCCCAAGTAGCTGTGTGTGACACCATGCCTGGCTTTATTTTTTATTTTGAGATAGGGTCTTACCGAGTTTCCCAGGCAGGCCTTGAACTTTCAATCCTCCTGCCTCAGTCTCTCAAGCAGCTGGGATTATGAACATGTATCATAGCACCTGCTTTTTTGCAAAATACCATATAATGTGTATTTCTATTTAGACCACATGCATGAAAATAATATCACTGGACTGAGATTATTCAAACACTCTTTAAATAAACAAGACAATATGACCCATACTCTCTCTTTACAACAAACTGCTTTATAATCTCTGAACTTTCCTAAATCTCAAATAACTCAGCAGAACTAGTTAGGGAGAACACGCAAGTTATGTTCTACTGAATGGTATCTCTTAGTAAAAGGAAGATGCTAGGGATAGGGAAAAGGTAAGTGGGAAGTCATTTCAGACTATATAACACTGCATAGGTAGGAGAAAAATCTAACTGATACACGTGATTAATAAGACAGAAGTCAAGTGTGGAAAGATTTTCAAGAAAGAAGTGGTCAATATCACTAAGTTACAGAGGTCAAGTAAGGTAAGAGTTGAAAAATGACCATCAGATGTATCAAGACACAAATTTTGGTTAAATTTGCAGTACACTTATTCTGCTTTAAAACAAGATATATTAGCAAATAAAGAATAAATAAAGGATTACACAAAGAAGTTTGTTTGAAGGACAAAAGTTGGAGTGGCCAGTAAAATTAGAGACAGTTATCAAAAAACACTTAATTGAGAAAATAAGGCCAAGAATAAAAGAAATCACTAAATGGGGACCCAAGAAAGACACTACTTCCTCTAGAAAGGAACAAGTCAAATGGATTCCATAATGACTTACCATGTTCTAATTAAATATTTTAGGAGGAAAAGAAACCTGGCCTGGATCCCAGAGACACAAAAGCAGTACTCTCTGTACCAAATGGGGTGGCCACCTAGAACATATAATAGAATCCTTACTAGTTCCTGGATTAGGGAAAAAAAATGATATTCCAGAATATTATTTATCTTAATATATTTATATATACATATAATTAAAATCAATCCAAATCTTTCTTATTTCCTTTGTAATAATTTATCAGCCTCCTGATACCCCACATCTATTTTTGCTACCTTCCAATCAATGTCCATATAGAAATAGGATAATCTTTTCAAAATGGAAGTTTTATCACTGGCATCCTACTACTTAAAACTCTCCTCTACTTCCAATTATGCTTAGGATAAAGACAAAAATCCTTAACATAGCTGACAAAACTCCACAGGACCTTCCCTGCCTACCTCTCCGGGTCATTTCTCACCATGTCCCCTCCCTCTCCTGCCCTCTCTCTTCCCATTTGATATCACCATTACTGTTTCCTGAAAGGTGTCAAGCTTCCTGACACAGAGCCATTGTACATGCTGAGGCCTCTCACTGGAGTTAACTTCACCTAATTAACTCAGCTCTTAGTCAAGCAAGCTGCCCCTGACCTCCTAGACTAGGACAGGTCTTCTTTCAAACTCAGCATAGTACTGTCTACTTTCCTTTCATAGAATTTATCACAGCTTTAGTTTTACATTCATTTTACAACATACAAGGATATCTTCCTCCTCCCTGTAAATTCTAAATGCCATGGAAAAAAGGGAACATTTCTGATTTTGATAACTATATGTACCCAGGATTTAATACAGTGTTTGCCATGTAATATTTGTTGATGAAGCAATGAAGGAAGGAAGAAGAAAAACCATATCAATAAACTCTGAGTCTTATGGCTTACAACAAGAGAAATTATCTTTTCAAAACATTTAGAAGTTTAATAAATAATTATGGTTAGAATTCTTCTATCAATTTCATTCTATATATGCTATGAAAATATAGTATACGTAGTGGCTCAGGAGGCTGAGACAGGAAGATCAAAGGAGTTCAAAGCCAGGGCCTGGGGCTGCAACTCAGTGGCAGAGTGCTTGCCTAGCATGTGTGGGGCACTGGGTTCAATCCTCAGCACAACATAAAAGTAAACAAATACAATAAAGGTATGCTGTCCATCTACGACCACAAAAAATTTAAAAAAGGGGCTGGGATTATGGCGCAGTGGTAGCGTGCTCGCCTAGCACGCATAAGGCACTGGGTTCGATCCTCAGCACCACATAAAAATAAAATAAAGATATTCTGTCACCTACAACTAAAAAAATAAACATTTAAAAAAAAATTAAAAAAAAAAAAAGAGTTCAAAGCCAGCCTCAGTAAAAGTGAGACACCAAGCAACTCAGTGAGACCTTGTCTCTAAATAAAATACAAAATTGGGCTGGGGATGTGGCTCAGTGGTCAAGTGCCCCTGAGTTAAATCCCCAGTATCCCCCCCAAAAATATATATATTATATAAAAAAGAATACCTCTGAATTTGCTTTTGCAAGCCAGCTAAGTGTTTTTCATATCTATTAGCTCTAAATGTTACTGTTTTATAAATAAATAAGTCATGTCAAATGTACATATGAAATTACATAACACAGCAAGGTCTCTTTCAAGTGAGTCTTTTTCTTAGTGGAAAGATTTAACAAAAAGTTTAGAAAAGGTACTAAGATATTACAGTCTCAGTAAGGACACAAAACAGAATCATTAACAGGATATTTTTAATCACTTGTCACTTACATATATATTTCCTCAAGGCTGTTTGATAAATCCACACGTTCTTGCCCTTTAAGCCAAGGGGCGCTAAGATTGAATAAAGCACAATGAAGAAGATTATTCAAGGATTGCATTAATATTTCAAAAGCAATTACTGATTAATGCACAGATTGGTTTAACTTTAAAAAATCATCTATTTTCATTAAAATGTTTCTTTGTGTTTGTATAAATCTATACAGTTACAAAATGCTCATACTGGCATTAACTCATTTAATCCTCCCAAGAAGATATGGAAAAACCCAACACCAATACTATTCGGTTTTTTGTTAAGAAATCAGAAATCATTGTCATTTTTATTCTACTAAATCTGTTATATATATAAACTATATATCTATCTACCTCAATTTAGTTTGCTTTTATTGTCTTACATGCTGGAATTCTACGAGAGCTATTTTGAGTCTGAAACATTTTTTTGCATAGACTGTTAAGATGCCATTTGGTTTGTATGTCCTTTTTCTATTATTCAGTTTTAATGGTTTAAAAAACAAAAGTGAGTTCATAGGGTATCATAAACCTGCCCAAGTTTACCTAAGTGACAGAACAGGTTCTAGAATCTAAATTTCCAGATTCACAATATTTGCTACAATATCATAAGTTAACTGTTTCTAACTGGTATCTCAACAACTTTAATAAGTGGTTCATCACATGATTGTGAAAATTTTTTTCTGAAGAGAACATTTATGCTTATAAATATTCATTTATCATTTGCAATCAATTTTTTTAAATTAAAGAAACAGTTTTATTAGTTAAGTTATGGCTATGGTTTAAAACACACAAAAAGTAATCCCACTAGTCAGTAAAAATTTTGGTAACAGACTTTTATGCAAATCTATTCCCATGGTTTATACATACTACTATGTTAAGGAGGCAAGGTAGATCACAGGTTGCTTGCATCAACAGGTCATGACTAATAAAGATTAAGCCTGACTAATAAAGACTAAGTCTTTATTAAGACTAATAAAGAACTTACAAGAAAATAGTTCCTCAATGATAAAAAGATATAAAATACCATCAGAAGCAGGGAGAACCATGAGAAGCACCTGGATAATTCCTTGAAGGGAAGAAGTCTTAAGCAGAATGTTTTGTGGCTAGGATAGCAGGTTAGGAAAAACTTTAAGGGTCGGGGTTTCCAGATCATTAGGCTGAATAAAGAGGAAGGTTTTCTACTCCATCTATTTACTAGCTATTTAACCCCTATGAACTCAGTGATTCTCTTTTATATTAAGTGGCATAATTCAATGTGTTTTTAGGTAATTTAATTTTTTATTTAAATGTACTACACAAATCAAAAAGGTGTTTCTAATCTCTGTTTTAATAAAAGTATTTTATATAAAATGCAATGCACAGTTCAGAGAAATACTTTTCAAAATATCTTTTTATAAAAATATAAATTTAGAAATATAGCTTACTTCAGTTGATAAATAGGTGGAGCTGTACCTGGATATTCGTTCGGTAGCATCACCTATAATGCAGTTTAAAAACAAATCTGTTTAACAATTCATCATGGTTCAAATATAACTATTTATAAAACTAGCCACAGAACAGATTTCTACCCTGCCAAACTTAGAATCACTGGTTTGTTAAATCTCAGGAGAAAATCATCAATTTATGCTTCTAACACTAAATATGATTTTAGTGATGCTGCCAGTATTTTAAAGAGTAACACAAATAATCAATTACTTTCACAGAAAGTAAAAAATAAATTTAAAAGGCAAAGAAGGCAGAGTGTGGTGGCCCACACCTAAAATCCTAGTGATTCAAGAGGCTGATAGAGGCAGCTCACAAATCTGAGGCCAACTTCAGCAACTTAGCAAGAACCTGTCTCAAAACTTTAAAAAAAATGTTTTAAAGTGCTGTGGATGTAGCTCAGTGGTAGAGCACCCCTGGGTTCACTCTCCGGTACCCTCCCCACCCCAAAATAGAATAAGGGTGAGGAAAATAGTTGAAAGGAAAAGGAAAACTTGTAACAGGGGCACTATGCCTTGACAACAAATGGATAGAGTGACATTGTAAGCCAAAACAAACCCTAAAATATTAAATGTAAGCTGGGTGCAGTGGCATGTGCCTGTAATCCCAGTGGCTTGGGGGACAGGAGGATGGGGAGTTCAAAGTCAGCCTCAGCAAAAGCGATGCACTAAGCAACTCAGTGAGACCCTGTCTCTAAATAAAACACAAAATAGGGCTGAGGATGTGGCTCAGTGGCTGAGTGCCCCTGACTGCAATCCCTAGTATTCTCCTCCCCAAAAAATTATTAAATATTATATATGAAAAAGAGAATATTTTTGAGTATTATTATAAAAATACAAAAACTCAACTTTAGCACCTTAATACTGAAAATACAGGCAGTCATTAAAGAAGATGCACTAAGACAGAAAGCTATAGCTGAACTTCTCATTTACTTTATCCTAACTACAACTGATTCTCAATTAATAAAGAAATAGAGTGTCTATGCTATGGATCATCCATATTGCTAACCTATTCTTCCTTTTAAATACTGGCCATCTTTCCAGGTTCAGAAACTCTCCCATTATATGGATGGGACAAGGAAAGAAAATGAAACTCAAGTCTGTCAATGGGACATGAACACATTTAATAATTAAAATAACTGGGAGAAGAAAGATGGAAACAATGCATGCACAATTTAAGGGTGATCTGAGACTTAACTACCTTTATGTTTAATCAATCACAACAAAAGCCAACAACAAAGATAATTTAGAAAATAACACATGCACGAATAATCATGAGAATACAGTAATAGGCAATCATAGTCAATATTGTAACTGGAAAATGACTGTAGAGAAGCAGAAAATAAGAAAAAAAAAAAATATATATATATATATACCTGCAAGCAAAGTGTCCATTTGGGGTCATCTATATCATCGCTAATTCTAATACAAAATATTTTGGCACAATCATCAATGACACACCATTCCTCGCCATAAATGGCTGCCATTGCTTCAATTTCCTCATTCTGAAAGTTGATTAGAAAAAAGTCAACAAACGTACAATGTACATATACCGTAAAACCTCTTCTGAGTACTTTATATAGTATTAGCATTCAACATCACTATACTGAAGGACTACTGGATGAGCCTTAGTAGGCCAAATGTTCTTAGCACCAGGTCATCAAAATTCTACTCTCCGGATGACACTACTGCAATGACTGGAACCAGCCTGGCTATGGCCTTCCTGCGTCTTTGGCCACTACTGAGCCAAAATATATGCATTTTCATACCCTTTTGTGAGATTCACAATTGAAAAGATAGACTGTTTTTTAAACAGATAACCCCCACTCCTACCATTAATATTCTAGTGGATATTCTATGTTGTTTCAGTTTCTTTTCATTCTTCATTATTTTTATTTTATTTTTAAAATTTGAGCACAGGGCTGGGACTGGGTGGTTCTTTTGGTTTTTGTTCTTTGGTATCCAAAGCCTCAAAATATTTCAGAAATCATAATTTTGGTTCGAGGTTAAAAAATAATAACCGGACCAAAAGGTGGAAAATGGAAAGCTAAGTATACATTCAACTCTGCAACATCGCATTTTGTCCTCATGGTCCTGTAAGGAAAAGCCTTACAAAGGCCCACAGACGAAAGCTCAAAACCAAAAAAATATATAAGATTTGGTGGGCTCTCTGGAAACTCCACGGTCTGTGTTACTGCCCATATTTGCAAAGGCGGGAACTTTGCAAGGTCTTAAGAACCTTGTCCAAGGTGACCCGGGAGACAGGGCGGGATGCAGAACGCAGTTTTCTGCTTCTGGCCCAGAGCTGCTCAGTCGCGTGCTAATGGCTGAGGAGGACACCGTCCTAGGCAGGGGCTGAGGAGCAGCCGGCCTGGCAGCGCTAGATGAAGGGGAAGCGACAAGAAAATCGAACGCGGTGGAGCAAACAGCGCGGCCCGGCGGCCCAGGTGGTGCAGGCGGGAACCTGGGCGGGCCTGGGCGGAGGCGGCCCGGGACGGCGAGGCGAGGCCGAGCTGAGCCTGGGTGTCAGCGCCCCGCCGGGGCCTCACCTGCCTCTGGTCGCTCCCTGCTTCCCCCTCAGCCATGTGGCCCCGGGAGCGGCCCTGTGGCCGCCGATACCCAGGTCCGGAGAGCGGGGGCGGGGAGCCGCGGCTTCTAGATGTGCGCGGGCTGCGGCGCGGCCCGACCCGGAACCTCAACCCGACAGCGCAGTACAGCCCGCATCTGCTTCCGGGTTGCGGTCCAGGTGGTGCGAGGGGCTCCCGGCTCCCGGGCTTCGGAGGGAAGCACGTCCGCGCTTCGCGTCCTCCCTGCCCTTCAGCGTTCTGAGGACCCGGGGGAGGGCAGCTGACTTTGGGAGCTTCGCGAGGCCTTCCGGGATGTGTCTTCGAGAAATTCGCCAGGGTTGGGGTCTTCTGCTCGCCCACTGTGGCCTCAGCACTGTCGGAACGCCTAGGGGACGTTAGGCACTTGGATTTCCTGCCACATTCAGGAAGGAACTCAGTCTCAGTCCCCTGTCTTTACATTTCAAAGGCAGGAGTTTTGTTTGGTTTTAACACGTTTTAAGTTATTTTGTTGGATTTTTGCGAACATAGTTCAGAGTTACCGAAAACAGGAGAGGACAGGTAATTTAGAAACGTAAGGGAAAACCTTATTATCTCACTGTTGTGTTGCTGTTGGTTTTTTTAATGTCCTTGAACATTTTGTCTGAGGATGTCTTTTGTAGGAGATACTAGTTATACAGTTAATGTAAAGATCATTATTGTTTCAATATTCAAAAAAATTGAGTCACTATGTCATTTTTACCTGCCTCCAACACACTCAGTGACACTTTGCTGTACATTAGTTACGAATTGTACTGGTCACCTTCTACAAGACACATCAGTGGAGATGTTCATTTTTAGGTTCAGAAGCATTTTATCCACTCTCACCTCACTTTTGTTCACACACAGGAACACTCAGAATACAACGTCTTTTCAACCTCTCAATCATGAGCATTTTTCTGGTCCCCTTTGAAACACTTCTCTGAGATAGGGGTACACTGGCAAAGTATCTGGAATTGTTAGTTTAACAGATTTTTATCTTAGTATACCAAACATTGGAGGTGCAAAATCAAATATCATGCATTGCCTTTGAGAAACTAAGATTTGGGGGGCACAAAAGTAAATCAATAATAAAAATGTCTTAAAATGCCCTGTATATAGTTTGGCAAAGAATAGTGGGAAGCCTTTTGCAGCCTATTGTTAAATAGCTTTCTTTCCTTCCTTCACTCTAAACTCTTCTTCACCAACATCTTCATATGACTTACAACTTCTATTGCATAAAATAGTGTTTTTCACACTAAAACACATTTTTTTTTTTAAAAGACTACAGAAGCCAGGCATAGTGTGAGCCTGTAGTCCCAGCTACTTGGGAGGCTGAGGTAGGAGGATCCTAAGTTTTAGGCCAACCTGAACAACATAGCAAGACCCTGTCTTTATGGGTGCAAGGTGGAGACTATGCAATCCTTGTTTCAATGAAAGCTTTGTAAAACAAATTAGTTTGTTCTGGCTGAAATAGCAGTGATGGGCCCAAAATTCCAAATATTTAGCAACCCTTCCTTTCTCCCAGTACCCCCTCAAGGAATTGAAAACTCAATTTTGGAAACCAGTGCTTTAAACCTTAACCTTCTAAACAGTGCAAATTATTACACATAGTACCTCTTTTCCTACCACATTATAGCAACCCAGTTGATCTTACCTTTTGCAGATTACAATAATTATTTTTATTAACCCATATTTCTTCATAAATACAACCTTTAAATATTCTTCTGAATGTAGATTCCAAACAGAAATGACTTTATAGCAAAAGGAAGGGGGACCTGTCCCTATTTCTCTGACCTGGTTAGCCCCAGACTTGAATATGCAAGGAGCACTTTGGAAAAAGGAGAGAAATTAATTACTGAAGTTAAAAGTGTTGCAAGCAACCTGTATTTTGAAGAATATATTGGAAAGAAGCACAACTTTTTATACAATTCATTTGAAAAAGATTACTTGGTGTGAACCCTGAGCAGTTGCCTAAGCAGACTCTGGAACTGCTCTACAAATAATAATGGTCCTCAACTGGAGGAGTTTCTAAGCTTGATTCTGCTGATTTCCACATCCATTCACTCTAATGTGTACTTAAACTCAGTGTTTAAACTCAGTATATTTGAAACAGCTCTATCACCTAATACTCTTCCTCCTGTCTTTTTGATTCAATAATTGGCAACCCTCAAAACTACATCAATAATTGCCTATCCCTGAAATTTAGAAGACACTACTTTCTAAATTCACTCTATATTCTTTTCTTAACTCCATCTCCAGACAGCATGTTATGATTCTGATTGCTTAACATGTCTTGTAATTCCTCTTATTCTCCTTCCTGTCTCTTTGATTCTGTCTGGATACTCAAGTTCTTCTGCTTACTTCTGCTGAAGTTACCATTCAAAATATATAATTCTGGTCATGTCTCTCCTTGCATTCACCATTCCCCCACCTAGCTTTCATGATAACACTTCAACATCCTTAACTCACAAGGTATTTCTGGTCATCTCTCTAATTTCGTCTCCCATTGTTTCAGTTAACTGAATCTATTTTACTTAAACTTTACTAAAACTTTACTAAAGTTTTAACAACTTAATCTATTCTACTTAAGCTTTGTTTGAAAAAAGAATTCCATGACTTCAGAAAAATATGAACACCACTGTTTTAAACAATAAACAGTATGTAGGGAATTGAACCAAAATATGTAAAGACCCCTGTGACTAGAGTAAGGAATGGAGATGGACAGACACATGGTTAGGATGATAACTACAGAAGTCCTCAGGCAATTTGGAGGAAATGCATGTGGCTGAACCAATTTCGAAAGCAGTATAGAGATTCCTAAGAAAACTTGGAATGGAACCACCATTTGACCCAGCTATCCCACTCTTTGGTCTATACCCAAAGGACTTACAACGGCATACTACAGTGACACAGCCACTTCAATATTTATAGCAGTTCAATTCACAATAGCTAAACTGTGGAACCAACCAAGATGCCCTTCAATAGATAAATGGATAAAGAAACTGTGGTATACATACACAATGGAATATTACTCAGTATTAAAAGAGAATAAAATTATGGCATTTGCAGGTAATTTGGCATTTTATCATGCTAAGTGAAGTAAGCCAAGCCCAAAATCCCAAAGGCCAATGTTCTTTCTGATAAGTGGGTGCTGATCCATAGTGGGGATGAGGGGGTGGGAAGAATGGAGGAATTTTGGTCAAAGTGGGGGAGAGGGAAGGGGAGGTGACATGGGGGAAGGAAAGATGATGTAATTAGATGCACATTTTTGCCCTAGGTACATGTATGACTGCACATAACGGTGTAACTCTACATTGTGTACAACCAGAGAAATGAAAAGTGCTCCATTTGTGTACATTGAAACAAAATGCATTCTGTTGTCATGTATAACTAATTAGAATAAATAAATTTTTTAAAAAAATAAAAACATGGGGGGCTGGGATTGTGGCTCAGTGGTAGAGCGCTCGCCTCGCATGTGTGAGGCACTGGGTTCGATCCTCAGCACCACATAAAATAAATAAAAATAAAGATATTGTGTCCATCTACAAATAAAACATAAAAAAATAAAAATAAAATAAAAACATAGGCTGGGATTATAGCTTAATAGAAGAGTTGTGCTTAGCATTTGTGAGGCCCTGTGTTATATCCCTGGAACGTCCCCTCCCACCAACACACATGCCTGCATGAATTATTTTTGGAACAAAAAGTACAAACCATCATGATATACTATAAATGATGTTCACCTATTCTCCACATGTTTTTCCTAGCATGTAAAATCAATAAAATATCTTTCGATAAGTACTAGCCCTTTGTACCATGTTTATACTTCATCTTCTGGTGATATACTTCAAGGTCTTTATTGTATCTATTTCTGGCCTAATATTAGGAAGGACCTGGGTTCCCACTAGCCAAAAATTCTAACTCTGACTTTTTTATTTTTCATTTTTAAGAAAACTCTTCTATTGTTAATTGTTAAAACTTTAGCAAGGATTGGTTTAGCCAACAGAGAACAGGATCCTTGGTAGAAGTTAAGAGAGGGTTAATCCCAGGACAAGCCTTCCTCAGCATTGTGCACACCCACACTCTCTCTCTTCCATGCTGGACTTCCTTACCTCCTTTTACATGACATCCCAAATTTGTTTTTTTCTAAATGCTTTTCTTGACTAAAAGTAGAAAATAAGAATATAGTTAGCTGCTTCTTTACCTCAAATCAATGTTCAGAGATGATGTGTGTAAAATCCATTGTTGGTTAAGAAATGCAAATTACCTACTTTTCCCTCTGAATGAAATATTCTTCTCCTAGTTCTTCAATGGCTGTCTCTTTAACTTCAGTTCTCAGCACAAGGATCCTTGCCATCAAAGATTCTCCTGACTACTACAAAAAAAAAATTCCTTCTCCTATTTGATAATGCTCATTAATCCACCAGGAACACACTGTCATCTAACAAATTTGGGCTTATTAGATGTTCCAAGGCAGCAAGTGAGACCACACATTTTGACAAAACATGGGATGTCTCAGAAAATCTTACAGGGACTAATTAGAGGATTTGGGCTTGTGTTTAAGAAAGGGGTTTAGTTCTGGATTGGGAGCCATCAGGAAACAGGAGTATGGTTGAGTACTTAATGAGTCTTAACTGGGAGGCAGGAGAAGTGGAGTGGGACTGAAGCTGCAATGGGTAAAGGAGCAGTATTCACTCATACTAGCTGGGAGAGAGGGATGTTTGGTCATTCCAGTGGCTTGCACAGTGTTCTTGTTTTTTTTGTTGTTGTTGTTGTTGTTGTTGTTGTTGTTGTTTTATTCTGTTAGCATCTTTGTTGATTACTTGCTATATGAGTAACTTTTTAATTTTTATTATTTTTAAAAATTTATTCTGTTTAGGTTTACATGATAGCAGAGTGCATTTTGATTTATTGTACACAGATGGAGCACAACTTTTCATTTCTGTTCTTGGTTTTACTTCAGTATCACAAAGTGATCTTAGCTGATATTGTTATGCCAGGAGACTATGTTCCCCAGGAGAACAAGACAGTGAGTGCCAGGACCCTTCCAAGCTCACAAAGGGAATTTTTTCCTATTCTAATGCCTTATTCTGTATAATTTTCTTTAAAACATGAATCAGTATACAGAAATTATCTAATTTTTTTTTTTTTTTTGGTACCAGGGATTGAACCCAAGGGCTGTAAACCACTGAGCCTTTTTCATATTTTATTTAGACACAGGGCCTCGCTAAGTTCCTGAGGCTGGCTTTGAACTCATGATCCTCCAGCCTCAGCCTCCCCAGCCACTGGGATTACAGGCATGCCACTACCACAGCAGGCAACAATTATGTAACTTATGTGTCTTTAATGTGTTTGTGATTTATCTTCCTAAACACATATAAGCTCTGTGAGGGCATAGGGGTCATCTTTCTTATTCATTGCTGTGTCCCTAACACCAAACGCAGCCCCGACATTTAGTAGATACACAATTATTAGTTGAATGGATGTATATGTTAGATGGTTGGGGAAAGGGCTCATCTGGAGCTGGGAGAGAAGGAAGGGAAGTGAGAAAGTGACCACCCCTGATGCTACAGCCATTTCACATTATTTCTGGGGTTGCCATGTCACCTGTGATAAGATATCTGATCTGGGTGGGTAGGAAGCTACTAACTAGAATGAATGGATTTTTGAATTCTAATTAAAGAGTTTTATGAGACTGTGAAATGTTAAAATCGAATTTACTCTGGATAGTTGTAGGAAGGTATTCCAGGCCTTGCAAATTTGGATTGTTATTACTTTCACAGTAAAACTCCTTTTGATTGCTTTCATACATTGACATCGTGAAGTGGTTTCCCAAAGCTTTCATTTTAATTTCCAGGCCAGAGAATTTTCTGCGTATGAAAAGAATGGCAATAAATTGGCTTTTTTCCTCTCATTAAAACACCTTAGTATGTCTAAAAATCAATCTGAAGCTTTCAAGGAATACACTGCAGGTAAATATGCTTCCAACTACAGTTAAAGACTTAGACTATTAGCCACCATTTTAAGCTATATTCTTGAAAATATTCATTGAAACATTGTTCCAAAGCTAGCAAAATTTGTATCCGGAAGGTAATAGTGATGATTTATGTTTATATTTAATCTTTTTTTTTAAGCTGTCTTTTTAAAAAATATTTTGTTTTAGTTGTAGATGGACACAGTGTCTTTATTTTATTCATTTCTATGTGGTGCTGAGGATCGAACCCAGTGCCTCATGCATGTGAGGCAAGTGCTCCACCATTGAGCCACAATCCCAGCCCTATATTTACTCTTTTTTAAAAAAATATTTTTTTAGTTGTAGATGGACACAATGTCTTTATTTTATTGCTTTATATGTGGTGCTGAGAATCGAACCCAGGGCCTCACGCATGCAAGGCAAGCGCTGTACTGCTGAGCTACAATCCCAGCCCCCTATATTTACTCTTTGCATAGTTTTTTTAACCACTGTTTTTGATGTCTCCTGGTACATTTTCTTACAAAACTACAGCAGTTGCTACTTTGGTTGAATTCAATAAATAGTTATTGAGTACCTCTTTTGTGCTATGTGTAACACTATGCAATTCATTTCTAAGAATACTAAGAAATTGTAAAGGAAAGTACATAATTGTGCCTTTTTCAGTAAGAACTATTATCAACTATGTATAGCACAGTGAATTATCTTACCTAATTGGTACTGAAGAGATTAACAATTATTAGCCTTAGTCAAGCACTACTTAGCAGCATGTTCTGAGGCTGATATGGTATATACACACTGCTGTGGGAATATAGTTTCTTCATGTACTTCAAAAAAGCTCCAGAGACAGGATGCCCAGGTACAAATACAAATTTTGCCAATAACTAGCCATTTGGCTTAATAGCTCTTCACCTCAGTTTCCTTGTCTGTATGTAGGAATAGTATCTACTTCATAAAATTCTTTCAAAAATTAAATTATATATAATCATTGTAAAGGGCTGAGTATACGGCCTGGGACATAGTAAGTATTAAATAAATATTACTTTTTTTATTATGTTACTATTATATGTTATACAGAATGTAAGACTGATTGTAAACATTTTACAGTATATTCCACAATATTTCATACAAAAAACAGTATGGAGTTTTACTATCTAACTTAGTCACTAGTTTTTGATGCTTACTATGTGAAAGATTCATGAGGGTTGCTAGAGATGTGAATATTAGCAAGACAGAGTTCTTTTCATTCAGGAGTTCCCATGTGAAAACTCAGGGACTGCTGTATGGTGGGAACAAACTCTAGACTTCTCAATCTGTTAATGTATATGGGAAACCATATCTTCCTCTTTCTCATCTCCTGCAGCCTATTGGATTATCTAAGTTCACCCTTGTTGCCCCCTTTCCACAGAGTTTCCTTGATTTTATGGCCTTGGTACTATGTTGGGCAAGTCTGTCAACTATTCATTAATATCCTCATTCTCTCTCTCCTTCCCATTACTGCTGTGCTATAATTACCCATCATTTCTATCTAGTCATCACCTAGTTATGGAGTACTTGGCCCTGAGCAATGACACACAGAGTGTAAGGGCATGAGCTGGCAAAGTATACTATTTGATTCATATCCTGACTTATGTGCTATCTATGCAAATTTGAACAAGTTCTTAGCTTCTCTGAGCTTCATTTGTCCTTATTTATAAGACAAGGATGCTAATGTCTATTTTAAGAGTTGTTAAAAAAAGAAAAAAAAACTTAAGCCCCTAGTAAAAATTTTTTGCATCGTAATAAGCTTTCAAGAAATAATAGCTAGGGGCTGGGAGGTGGGGCTAGGGCTCAGTGGTGGAGCGCTTGCCTCGCATGCGTGAGGCCCTGGGTTCGATCCTCAGCACCACATACAAAGCAATAAAATAAAGACATTGTGTCCATCTACAACTAAAAAAAATATTAAAAAAAGAAATAATAGCTAATATTACTGAAAATAAGCTAGGCACAAGCACATACCTGTAGTCTCCACTACTTGGAAGGCTGAGACAGAAGGATCACTGGAGCCCAGGAGTGGGAGACCAGCCAAGACAACATAGTGAAACTCGGTCTCAAGAAAAAAAAAATACTCAAAATTTATCTATGGTGTTGTTATCCTTTGTGTTCAAGTTGAAATGATCCCCAACAGGAAAAGTAAGGGAAAAACAATTGAGAAAGAGAATGAGGTGGCTCAAATCACTTTATGGGGTGGCTATAGTGATGAACATTAGAGTTACCACGAATAATCATTTCCAAAATTAATGAGAAGAGTCTGAAAACTTTTAGGATGTGGTTCTAAAATGGGACTTTGACTACAGTGGTAACTTGTACACCCTTTGATGGAACAAATTAAATGACCCACAAAATAGAGAAGCAGCCCAGAACTAATTAACTGTAGGAAGATGTTAAGACTCTCAGATTGAAAGGAATAGTATTTTTATTTTGGGAGGCCAGCCAAAGTGGAGCCATAGAACAGGAACTACTCAAGAGAAGCTGTGACTGCAGAAAAATGCTGCCACTACCATAAATTCTTGACAAAGTATCAGTAGGGGTGTGTGGTAGAGGAGTGAGGAAGTGACAGGTGTCAGTGGTTAGGGGTAGAATGGATCTGTATACCTCAACCTGTTTCCCTTCCTGTTTATTTTTTCTCACTGGTACTTCTCATCCTCTGAACTTAAATTGGAAACCAAAGGACAAAGCAGCTCAGGTGACTCCTCCTAGAGGCTATCCTACCAGGACACAGAGCAACAAAGGGCAGATAATGGATTGAGAAAGCAAATAGATAGTTCAATACAATCAATCTGTAGTTTGAAGACATTGAGAGGACAAAAATATATGGATAAAAGTGAGATAAACCACTTCCAAAAGCCCTCCAGTGCAATCATCTATATTCTCCTCTGTGGTAACTCTGAAGTGCATGCATCAACACAGTGGTTCTCACAATGGAAGGAGCTTGGATCTCTGGATGGCTATTAAGCAGAGCATGTTGCCCTATGATATGAAGCCAATGAAGGTTTCAGTATTATCTATTTCAAATGTCAGATGTGGGAGGGGTGGGAGTGGGATTTGAAATGATTGACACTGATGGCTCCCTACCATACCTCTCTTCAGGTTTCTTCTCTTTGTGTCTATAAGACATTTATAAGTAAATATTTAGATGTCTCATTTAAAACTCAATATTTCACAGCCAAATTCAAACCCTTACCCAAACTATCTTGCTTTTCATATACACTGTGCCTTTCTATCTTATTTATTCATTGAATGGGTCATTCAAGAATATTTATTGAGCCAGGCACGGTGGCACACACCTGTAATCCCAGCACTTTAGGAGGCTGAGACAGGAGAATCCCAAGTTCAAAGCCAGCCTCAGCAAAGGCGAGGCACTTAGCAACTCAGTGAGACCCTGTCTCTACATAAAACACAAAATAGGACTGGGGATGTGGCTCTGCTGTTGAATACCCTTGAGTTCAATCCCTAGTAACAACAACTAAAAAGAATATTTATTGAAATTTAATCTATGCCTTAATCTGAGCTATATGTTGAAGATATAAAAATAAATAAGACATGGTTTCTGATTTTAAGAAGCCCCTGGTCTGCTGGAAGTACATATGTAAACCAATAACCTCAAGAATATGTTACATACCTTGGTTCTGTGTCAATTGTTTCCTCTCCTTTCCACCTCATACCACCTCATACCACCTCCTTCTTGGTAGTGCTCACATTCTTATTGTGTCATATTTAAACAATAACCACATTCTCCTTGTGGCCTCCATCATCCTTTCCTTGTTCTAGTTCATCCCTTATACACAGTTATTAATGTTCCTCAAACATTACTTTTTTCAGGAATTTTTGTTTGCTTTTTAAGTGTTGGGAATGGAACCCAGAGCCTCATGCATGTTAGGTAAACACTCTATCACTGAGCTACATCCCCAACCACTTTTCAATAATATTTTAAAGTGTCCCTCCACCTACACTGAATCAAGGTCTTGATTCTTCTTGGTCTCCTAAGACCTTCAGCTCTTTTAATGCAGCTATTTAATACCATCCTTCAGGACTCTCCATTGTAATTGCAAAGCTCTGTCCACCTTATCTCTTACATTGGATCCTTCTCTTCTGTTCCACATGCTCACTTTATTCATTCATTTAATTTTGATACTGGAGATTTAACCCAGGGATGCTTTACCACTGAGCTACATCCCCAGCCCTTTTAATTTTTTATTTAGAGACAGGGTCTTAAAAGTTGCTTAGAGTCTCGCAAGGTTGCTGGGGCTGGCCTCCAACCTGTGATCCTCGTGTGTCAGCCTCCCAAGTTGCTAGGATTACAGGTGTGCATCACTATGCCCAGCTGCTTACTTAGTTCAGACCCTATTATCTCAGCCTTAAACTACAACAGTAACTTGTTAGCTTGTTTTTCCAACTCTGGACTTTTCTCTTCTACCCACCCTGCTTCCTGCTAACAGATATTTTCCACTTAGGCATCCTTGTTCAAAAGCCTCTTCATCTTCAGTCCCTTGCTCAGCAATCAGTGCCTCTATAAACCAATTGCTTACATCAGAATATTGGTGCCTCCTTTATCTTCCTTACCCCTCACCCCTCACAGGCAACCAACTAATCACTAAGTTCTTTCTGCTCTTTCAACCTGTTCTCCACATAGCTACTCCATTTATCTTTTTCTGTGATAGAAATAGAATCCTGACACTCTTCTGCTTAAAAGTCTTCTGGGTTTTAACTCCACGCCTTGAGAACGAATCTCAAACTCTTGGCACGCTGTAAAGAGTCCTTCATGATCTGGCTCCTGTCTACCTCTTCAGTCATGGCTTTTCATCCAGCTATCTCTGGCTGGCTGGCATGCAGCTTGTACTCTAACCTTGCTGAACTAATTTCACTTTCCCTAATGAGATAGATGATGGCTGGTCTACAGTCCTTCTCACAGGTTGCTCTCTACACCTAGAGTGTTCTTTCCTCCTACCTCTCTACGTCTTTTTGGACTCAGCTTGCTTGATCACAGTTACTACATCTTTCTTCATCCTTGGATTGCTACCACCCAGTACACTGCCTGGCACCTAGAGAGATCTTCAGTCGGAGAGATCAAATATATCATTCATGTTCTTGTAGCTGGTTAAGAACCAGGATATGGTCCAGCCTTCTAAATTTTGCATACATTCCATTTCTTTACATTGTCTCCCACCTTGGATAAAACATCTCTGACATAGTCTAATGTCCCAGTTCATTCATTTATTCACTCATTCATTATTTAACAAATATTTATTGAGAGCTGGGGCTGTAGCTCAGTGGTGGAGTGCTTGCCTAGCATGTGTGAGGCACTGGGTTCAATCCTTAGCACTGCATGAAAATAAATACAAGAAGAATAAGTTTAAAATATTTATTGATTTCATAATATGTGCCATGTACTCTGCTAGATAAAGACAATAACTGGTGATCATGGTGTTCCTTGCCTTCAGTATATTTCTAGACAGATAAAGGCTAGAAATAAATAGAGGCATTTGTAGCTCACAGTGATAATTGTTTTCATAGGAGGAAGTACCAGGTAATAACAGCCAGTAAGAGGGGCAACTAGCCTAGTCATAGGGGGTCTGGAAGGCCTTGGCAGTCTAAGCTCAGACTGCATGAAATGTAAACACTAGCAAGACAAAGAAGCAGAGGAGGAGAGTTCAAGGCACAAACGAACAACATGGGCAAAGGTTCTGAAAATTCAGGGAGTGTCAGTACAAGGAACTGAAAGTTTTTCATGATTACTGAAGTATATAACACCATGGTGATAATGCTGAGAAATGAGTCTTGATGTATGCAGACTTTCACGATTTTAAGGAGTTTAGACTACATCTCAAAGGCAATTCAAAGGAAGAACTGAAATTTAAACAAGTGGATTTTTTGATTGGATTTAAATTTTAGAAACATCTCTCTTTGCAATATAGATTAGGGTTGTAGGGAATAGTAGAAAAGATAGGATGAGCAGGATAGAAGAAGAATCAAGAATGCTTACCTCTGAGAAAGAGAATATAAAGAGACAAGCAGTTTGGGAGAAGAGGAGAAATTTCCCTTTGGGTTGTATTTAGTTGAATTAATTGGGTGCGAGTAGGAAGCTCCAGAGTGATGTTAGGACATGAGTTACTGATTTGGGAGACATGAGCATATAGAGAGTTATTATAGCCACGGGAACACATGAGCTCACCCAAGAAAAATATGAGGAGATAGAATTTAAGGCAGAACTCTCGACACTGAAGGGAAGAGTTAAAGACAAGGGTCTCAGGGAAACTGAGGGGAGAGCATTTTCAGAAGGAAGAGTTATCAATTTCATGAATTGCAAAAAGGTCAAGCAAGGAAAGAATTTATAAAGACCTGTTTGATTTTGCAAGGAGGGTTTGGTGTCCTCAGCAGAAGCAGTTTCAGTGGAGTAGTGGGAGCAAAAGCCAAAGTGAAGAATATAAGAGAGAGAAAAAAGGAAACAGAGCCAGTGTAGACCATTCTTTCAACTAGTGTAACTCTGAAGGAGTGAAGAGAAAAAGAGAATTAGCTCATAGAAGGGTTTTAACAGATGACAGCATTTCTGCTGCAGGTATATTTTGAGAGCATTTGAAGGTCTAGGAGAGACAGCTGATGGAGTGAGGTCGCTGAGGAAGTAGAAGGAGGGATCATGAACACTGGTGGAAGCTCTGGCCTTACCCAAGAGGGGATCTGTTCTCTTAACAGAAGAGGAAAAGGAGGCAGGGATGTTGGTGCTGGTAAGTTTGTGGGTTTGGTGGCAAAAAGTTTGGGGGCCCTCATCTGATGGCTTTGGAGGTGAAGTCATCTGTTGAGAATGTGGAAGAGAACTGTGGTTTCCAGGAAAGTGGAAATAGTGCTGCAAGGGCAGGAAACAAAGCTCAGCCCTGGCCTCTTTTCACTTTTCTCCTTTCTCCTGGCCATCTCCTGCAGGACTTGTGGCCTCAAGTCACCTCTACACAGGCCAGAGACACTATAATTCATCTTATGGACTCAAGGTCATAAACATTAACTTGTGAGCATGCTTCCCACCACGAAACCTTTTGGCAATGTACCTTGTTTGTTTGAGCTGAATATAAAAAGGGCCTGAGGAAATGGACGAAAAGGGGGCTAAAATGGAATTAGAAAGGGGGGCTAAAATGGAATTGGCTGGGGGCGGAAGCTGATGCTGAGGGCTGGCTAACAGCTGTGCTCATCACTCAATAAAGCATGTCTACTATCCTAACTGCATCTTGCATCTTCTTTCACCTGCTGAACCCTAAATTTGTTTCCTGGGTCAGAGGCCCTGCATGACATACCTGTCCCTTGAGCTTCTGATTGACTAGATTGTTGGGCCTTCCTGGGGATCCAATGGTTTGTTGCTAGGATGTGTTGTGTGGTTTCTGATGAGCAAGGTCCTCTTCTAGCTGTGCCCACTCCTTCCCTCCTTCCACCCTTGGTCACTTTTGCTCATAGTTTATTTGCTTATGTCAGCCTCATGATACCCCAAAGTAGGGTGCCTTGGCAAGCTGAAATCTTTGAATTGAGAAAGTAATGGCATACACCAAAACCAAGAAGAATCTGAACAGACAGGCCTTGCTGGGTTCCCCTCAGTCTGTTATCATTGGATCATATCCTTTTATTCAACCATATCTTACATTGCTGTCTATTTTTCATTAAACCTGAGCGTAGGGATTGGGAGCATAGCTCAGGGGTATAGCACTTGCCCAGTAAGAGGGAGACCCTGGGTGTGATCCCCAGAGTAACATACACACACACAAAGCTAAGCATAAAAATAGATTTCCCTGGGTCTTTGGGTCTTCATTTCTGAAGCCTCCTGTGTCATGTAAAACTTGGATTAAATAATTTGTTATTGTTTTTCCCCACTAATCTGTCTTTGTCAGCTTTTTTTGTTTCTTTTTTAATATTTTTTTAGTTGTAGATGGACACAATATTTTTTTTTTAATTTATTTCTCTGAAGTGCTGAGGATTGAACTCAGTGCCTCACACATGCAAGGCAAGTGCTCTACCACTGAGCCACAACCCCAGTCCCTGTTTTTGTCAGTTTTATTTCAAACCTAGCTAGGAACCCGAGGAAGGTTGAGGAAACATTTCCTCTCCTATACTTAACATGTTGTTTCCTGTTTCCACATGTTCAAATCCTATCCATTTCAATGTCTTCACTTCCTTTTTTTCTTTTTTTTTTGGTACTGGGGATTGAACTCAGGGACAATCGACCACTGAACCACATCCCCAGACCTATTTTTTTGTGTTTGATGTAGAGACAGGGTCTCACTGAGTTGCTTAGCACCTCGCTGTTGCTGAGGCTGGCTTTGAACTCACGATTCTCCTGTCTCAGCCTCCCTAAGTGCTGGGATTACAAGCTTGTGCCACCACGCCCGGCTGTCTTCACTTTCAAAGCCATCTTTTCTGTGAAGCGTTCTCTGATACCTCTCCATGGTGTGGGGGTTGGGGGGCAAACTTTCTCTTATTCTTTCTTTATCTGTAATTTTCTTGTGGTTTTTATTATTTTCTATCTCTTAATCTATCTGCTGATTTACAGGGTTTATACTGTCTTCCATGCATTACATTAAGTCCTTAAAGGCAAATCAAGGTTATTGTATTGTTTATATAAGAATTGATTATTGAATCAATGATAAAGGACAAATTCTCTGCTCTGATGCTCAAATTCTCTCTACATCCCATTATTCCAATTTTCTCTCTGCTGGTGATTCTATACAACATCATGGATATTTGTGAATGATTCAAGAATCTTTTTCTAACTCTGAGATCCTGCCTAAAGTATACTTCTATATTTTTAATATCTTGCTGCATCTTTTAAATTGGAGGCACCCATTTCTCATTTTCTGGTATTTCCTATCCAAAATAGGCCATATGTAACAACTACCATTTCCAAATATCTTCTCTGTTTTAGAGCTTACAGATGAAGTCCTCCCCAATTTTTTTAAAAATGTTATTGTATTTTTTTATACTTTTATTTTATTTATTTTTATGTAATGCTGAGGAGTGAACCCAGTGCCTCACACATGCTAGGAAAGTGTTCTACCACTGAGCTACAACCACAGCCCCTGATTCTTTTAAATTTATTTTATTTACCATTTTGGGTGTTATTATGGCTATTTTGTTAGTTTTTCATTGTGTACTTTGCTTCCCAAATTATATCATAAACTTCAAGAGGCCATGAATTTATATTGAAATGTTTCTTCTTTCTTCTTTGCTGCATCCTTTTCCTCCTTTCTTTAATCTCACTTCCCCTCTCCCTTTCTTCTCTTCCTTCCATCCTTCATTCTCTTGAGAAAACTTAGCTACCACCAGAGGGCAGTGGAGAGGTCAGAGATGGGGAAAAAAAGGCCATGGGTTTAGCAGTTGATTCTTACAACAGAACTTATTAAAATATCCCTACATTCTCTAGCTTCATAGAATCAGTTGTCATCTGCTTAATTCTGGCTGATAGATTTTAGGAGAAGAAAGTGTCAGAGAATGCCATGATCAACTGGTGCATGAGGCTAGGTTGGAATATCTGGAGAATATAAACCAGAAGATAAATCAAGGCAGCCCTGTTTTAATGATCCTTGAGTTTTTAGAGAATTGGTCTGTGAAAATGCAATCAAGTTTATTCTGTTTAGTTGAGGACTAACAGGTGCGAGTTGTGTGGCATTAGCTCTTGCCTCATTAAAAAGAACTTCTAACAGCAGTGATGGAAGAAAAAGTGGTTTGGGCTGTATTGTGAAGTAAGCAACCTGCCAGTCTGAAAAGTTACCAGCTAGGGGAATTTCTCTTCAGAATGTGGTTGAAGACAATCTAGCTTTAGATTTTAGGTTGGATTCGATGATGTCTGATGACTCTTCTGAGTAAAATCCAGGAGTCTGTTATTTGATCCATATTTCCAATTTAGGCCCAAAGAGGGGCCCATAAAAACCTCCTCCATTAGATCTTTGTGACTTCAGTGGATGAAGTAAAATCATCCAGAGTGAGCCTTTTGATCTGACTGACTGTATGGAGTGCTGAGAGGTGACTCATGAATAGATGGTAGGAGTTAGCATCCTCAGAAAGATACTGAGTATTGAACCTAGGGATACTTTACCACTGAGCTACATCCCAAGTTCTTTTTATTTTTTATTTTGAGACCTAGTCTTGTTTAGTTGCTGAGGGTCTTGTGGAGTTGCTAAGGCTTACTTCAAACTTGAGATCCTCCTTCCTCAGTCTATAAAGTGGCTAGGATTACAAACTTGAACCACTGCACCCAGCAAGAGATATGTATTTTAGAAGCCACAGAAGATCAAAGAACAGTAGACTCTGTGGCTATTGAAGAGAGGAAGAATTGATGGAGCTGTTGGTTAGAGATGAAGAAGGAGAGATACAAGCATGAAAGAGGTGAGTAGTGGTATGTTAGGCTATTTAGAGGCTCAAGGACTAGAAAAATGCTCAGGTTATAGTAGGCTGGAATGTATTGCATCAATACAAGAAATAAAAGTAGAGTCATCGATGTTGTTCTGGAGGTTGTTGAAGATGTAGCTGCACTTGCTGCTGCGGCTGGCCTTTCAGCAGGGAGTGGCACCCTGTGTGCCCTGCCCTAGTGTTGCCACACTCTGAGGTCTCCGTCCTTCTCTGTCTGCTCTTCTGGTGCCACTGATCATCTTTTCTCTATTCTCTTTCCTACTGTCCCAGGGCTTCTGTTTTCTGCTGTCATTTCCCTCTCTATGCTTTTGTGTATCTAACCTGACTGAGGACTGTACTTTGTATGGCCTGTGGTCAAATATGCCCAAGAGAGAAAATTAGATGGTTCACTGCCTCTCAATAGAGAGCTTTTTTATTGAACAGAGTGCATCTACCAGACTTTTGGTAGAAAGATGCCAGTTAGTTAATCATGCTCCCTCTGCTGAGCCAAGAATAATAAGCTGTATAAGGAAGTCCTGAAAGGGGGCAATGGCAGGGCAGATTTTCTGAGGCATGAAAGAAGTGGCAGTGTAACTTTCAGGAAGTTGCTTCACCAGATAACTGTGGAAGGAAAACCAGGGTGAATTCATGATGAGTAAAAACAAGGGCTAAAAGTCAATCTGGATGGAAATACTGTCCAGGGAGCTTTTTTGCATGAGAAAAAGTATGAAAGAGTCTTTTTCAACTTGCCTCTCATGAAGATAGACAAAAATGTAGAAAAATAAAAAAACTGGAATGCATTTTTTTCCCAGCAACAATACCCTGGAAAAACCACATAATTCCTCCTGCCCAGATGCCCAGAAGTACCCTAGTCCAGTCTTCAACAGGCAAAATTTCAACTGTTTCTTTGGTGTCTGTGCAGTACATTTCCTATTTTCTTAAGTCAATTAGAGCCAGTGCTTGTTGCTTGCAACCAAGATACTCTACAAAGAAAGTGGTCCTTTCTAAACTTTTTGTGTAGGGAGTCATCAAAACCAATCGATGATGGAAGGCAGTTACTTAGATATCTACGTGTTATAACTCTAGGAAAAGAGAGGTTCAGAATTAAGTCTAGATCAAAAGAATTTAATATCTGAAAACATGCCAGCTCTTTTTAGGTATTAAATAAACTGGTGCTAATGGTACAATGACAAAAAAAATTAGCTTTTAAAAGAGAAAAACTCTCAATGACCTCATATCTTTGATGGTATGGAATTAATAACACTACAAAGTGTTTAATATGTAGGTATAGGGATGGTTAATTTCCCCCAGCTCAACAACTTATCTGGATTTGTCTGTTGACATCTGACCTACTTTTCAACATGCCAGACAGTAATTATCTGAAGCCCTCCCCAATCTCAGTCCATAAAATCCTCCTTTTAATAAGACTTAACAAGCCTTTAGCGTGCTCCTGCATCACTCAAAGTCACATTGGCACCAGGGGAGTGTTTTAAAACATGCAACACAAGAAGTGCGTTCTGGGGTTTCTCAGGCTTAAGACAAAACTATAGAGACACAGACATGTGGTACCATAATCTGAGGAGACTCATTCTGGAGGGAATCCTTGGGATGTGGGAAGGGGACGGTGGTAGAGTTTTGGGTTTCTAAAGTTCTTGAGAAAAAGTAAATAATCTGAGATGAATCCTGTCTGAACCAGGTAGTGGACTCTTCTGATGAAATCCATCCCATTCTTAAAGTTACCCCATTAACTTTTCAGTTTGAGTCAGGCAACATGGGAATGGCAGGGCCAAGGTTTAGTTACTCTTAAATCCCTTTCCCATCCATTCAGAGATTCCATTTCTTTTATCTTTTTTTGGTACTGGAGATTGAACTCAGGGGCACTCAACCACTGAGCTACATCCCCAGCCCTATTTTGTGTTTTATGTAGGGACAAGGTTTCACTGAGTTGCTTAGCACCTCGCCGTTTCCAAGGCTGGCTTTGAATTCACCATTCTCCTGTCTCAGCCTCCCAAAGTGTTGGGATTATAGGCTTGCGCCACCGCACCTGGCTAGAGATTCCATTTCTATTCCTACTTACATACATTGTAGATAGGGATTCCATGTAATGTGCTCTTCCTGCAAAGTTAAAATGTCTACCTGCTCATATGCTCAGAAAGGAGAAGGAGGGAAACATTTATAATGGTTCCAGAGGTTGTGACTGCCAAATGTTTCTCAAAATCAAATATGACATGATTGGGGCAATATAGTGACTGTTTTGTTATTATAAAACTGCAATATGGAAACTGCTAGTCATATATGGCTATTTAAGTTTAAATTAATTAAAATTACATAAAAATTCAAATCATCTATTACACAAGCTACACTTAAAGAGGTCAATAAGTGGCTAGTGGCTACTGTACTGGACAAGATAGATTTATGGAAAATTTCCATAATTGCAGAAAGTTTCACAGGACAGCAGTGTTCTGGAACAATGAATTCTATTCCAGCATCATTGTGTTTTTTACCCGTACTAGTCAAAAATAAAATGCCCAGGAGAGACTAGGAATGTAGCTCAGTGGTAGACTGCCTGCCTAGTGTGCGCAAAGTCCTGGAATCAATCCCCAAACGCCAAAAAAAAAAAAAAAAAAAAAAAATACATACATACATAAAAATTTCCCAGTAGATACTTTCTTCCAAATATTCTTTATGCAGATATCAAAGGTGTCCTGTAAAAACACAATTTGTTATCCCACCAAGATTGGAACCTTTGATAATTATAATGATTAATATTTCATCCTCCTAGTTCGGCTAGGAACTGTGTTTCATTACAAACTGAAGAAGGTGATTGCAAAGAGCAAGTCAATATTTGTAGGCAATTAAATCATCACAATGAGAATGAAGACTTTCCTGGAATCATGTGGAAAATTATTTCAATAGTATATTTAATTTTTGCTGTTGGAGATGGTTCGGTATTCTTAGAAAATAAGCTCCAGGGTTTCTTAGACAAATATGAATGCCTTAGTCACTACATACTTTGCAGTTGAAATATTGTGCTAGTTAAGTGCCTGTTTTATTCATAAAAGATGATGGTAGTCTGTGATACAAAAGCAAGGCTTTTTTGTATTCTTCAAATACATAATTCTAAAAGATTTGCCACATGATGTATCTAACATGTGTAGTGCAATTACCAACTGGCCTGTAACAGGTTCTAAGTATGTTTCTAGAATTGATTTAAAGAAGTATAGTCCCTTTAAAAGCAGTAACTATTAGTTTCTCATTGCAAAAAAGTTCATTAAGGCCAGGCGAGGTGGCGCATGCCTGTAATCCCAGCACTTTGGAAGGCTGAGACAGGAGAATCACGAGTTCAAAGCCAGCCTCAGCAAGGGTGAGGTGCTAAGCAACTCAGTGAGATCTTGTCTAAATAAAACACAAAAACTAGGGCTGGGGATGTGGCTCCAGTGGTGGAGTACCCCTGAATTCAATCCCTGGCACCAATAAATAAATAAATACATCATTAAATATATTCATAAATTAAAATTAATGAAAAATTTTTTCATATGCTTGTAAATTTGAGTTTGCATAAATTTTTGAAGTTGGAATCATACTCAAGTTCCAACTTTAACATTATAAACTATGTGCTAACTCCTCTGACTAGACCTTTTGTGCATCTAGTCTGAAAGATTATTTTGTGGTAGAAGTGAAGAAAATTTTGTAAATCCTCATCTCTATGAGGATCTATGTTTACACCTGTTTGACATTTTAAGGCCATCCTTTGAAAAGCGTCAAAAGAAAAAGCGGTGTAGCTAATTTATACTGCCAATTAAGTTTCCATGGATCATATCTCAACCAAACCAAAAAAGAGAACAACGATGACAACAACTAGGTAGCTGGGTGATGTATTTGTTTAATAGCGAACTTGCAGAAATTAATCCAGTATTTATATTGTGCTTAAGTTCGAGGTCTTCCTTCCCGGACACCAGCAGTTTCTTGTAGACTTCCAGGTAGGGTCCAACTCTTCTTTGGCCTCAGGTTGTAGAGTGAAGAGGGTGAAGGTTGTGCCCCTCGCAGTAGCGTTTGGTAAAACCTGAAACCCAAGTCGCCGACCAGGCAGCGCTGGAGCCAGCCAGACTGGAGCAGGCCTGACCTGTATGTGCCAGGGACGTGGGCGTGGCTTCCTGGGGGCGTGGCCTCATGCGCGGGTCACGTGCCCGGCCGTCCGCCCACAATTCGGGAAGGCGCGCGCGCGCTCTCCGGGCCGGCAGCGGGGAGGAGCAGTGTCCCCTCGCGGAGTCGCATCGCTTTCCGCTCTGCTGGGTGGCCAGTGCCGGGGCCCAGTAGGGTTCTCAGGGAGTGCGAGCCAGAGTCGGTGACGGCCGCTTCAACGACGTGGGGCTGGCAGACGGAAAGCCTGTGGTCTTGGCCCCCGCCTCAGGAGTTCTGGGAGCCTGGGTGGCCGCGTAGGTCAGTTTCTCGCGGCCGACCCCGCCTGGAATCCGAGGCAGCCTCGGGTTCCTGCCAGCCCAGTGCTCCGGGTGGTCTGTCGGCGCCTGGTGGGAGGTGAGCGCTCCTCTCCTCGGCGTCTCGAAGGCTGGTCAGGGTCGTGACACCGCAGCACGATTTCGGCTTCCCAGCGGTGGCTGGCTGCTCCACCGCAGCAGGAAGTTGTTAAAAGTAACAAACTGTTTGCATTTGTTGCACTTCTACTTCGAGGTGCTATGACTTCGTGCTGGTGCCATATGCATCACCTACCAAGCCTGCAGCTGCGTGCTTTCTCGGTACTTTCGTGTGTGCATTGTAACTTTTAGTTTCCTTCTAACAACGGGAGGATTGATTCACAATGGAGGTCACGAGTTGTTCATGTGACCATTTTTATAATGTACCGCGTGGTCGGCTCATCAAACGTGAAAGAAATCATAGGGGAATCAGAGTGAAAGACCGCAGCTGCACAATAGAAACTAAGGAGCCACTTATCTAGAAGTCCTAATGATTGGCAAGAGATGTCAAAGAGGTTATCTTGATTTAATTTTCAGATGTCAAGGTTTTTTATGCAGACAATATTGTGAAATTAAATTATTTGCAGTGTAATACTAAGTTAAAGCTGCTTGAATGTGGCAAATGTACCTCTCATCCTTTATGGATGGCTGATAAATAAGTTTTGATGATAATATCAAGTTCAATAAGTTATATTGAACTTGATAATGTTCAATGTGAAAAACTGAACATTGGAAAATTTAAGCTGTGCTACCAGAACTTAACCCCTGTAGATTATGTGCAGTTCCTAAGAAGAGTACAGGTTTTAGCTATGCAGGAACCTGCTTATACCAACAATTGATTAATGAAGTTTCAGTAAAGGTTCACGCACTCCTTATAGTATATATTTACTATTTATGATTCTGATCCCTAGAAATGTTGAGTTTTTCCTCACTTAACATGATTTCTCCTGCCAATGCTGTATCCATATAGTCAGTACTAAGGAAGTGGGCAAATACAAATAGTAGTTTTAATGCTGTCAGTAAGAAGCTGTAGTAGTTCACTAATAGATTTTATCTGAGTTCTTATTCATCAGCCTTCAAGTAGAATGCACTGTATAGTGAAAGCAGTCTTTCACTGTGCATTTTCCTATCATGTGACAATAGAAAGTAAACCACGTGTGTATTTTCTGTTTAAAGCTTCCCTTTAAAAGATTGGTGGTGTGGTATATGTCTCTAGTCCCAGCTACTACTCTGGAGGCGAATCACTTGAGACCAGGCTTTCAAGACCAGGCTGGGTGACAGTGAGACCCCCGTCTTTTAAAAAAAAAAAAAAAAAAAGAGTCCCTATAAAGAGAAACTTCCATGGTGCATA
>PVHX01000958.1:111298-239796 GCA_004024805.1 Geosciurus inauris
ACTGGGGATTGAACTCAGGGGCACTCGACCACTGAGCTACATCCCCAGCCCTATTTTGTGTTTTATGTAGAGACAGGGTCTCACTGAGTTGCTTAGCACCTCGCCTTTGCTGAGGTTGGCTTTGAACTCGCGATTCTCCTGTCTCAGCCTCCCAAAGTGCTAGGATTACAAGCGTGAGCCACCACGCCCGGCTTAGTATTTTCTTTTTTTACTGAAACTTCATTTATCTAGTTTCTCTCTACCCTTTGTTTCTACATACTCATCCTATATTGAAATAGGAATTAATAGTTTTTAGAATCTGAGTTGAAATTCAAATGAGGGATACATCTAAAGGTTATTTCTTGATTATTGAAACATAATTATATTGTGTGAAATTTAAACTATTTCATAAAGCCATTAAGCTTATTTCACCCAATTTTAATAAAAATTAAACTTTCCAGTTGAATATAGATAAAATTATAAATAACCACTGAATACATAGGGTTGGTCTTTTTATTATGTCCATTTGGCATCCAAGTGTGTACAAATTGAATATGAATAAGGAAGGTCACATGTAAAGTGAACGATAATTTGTTACAAACATCGTATGCTGATTTGAATGGTTTATACGCTGTTATAATTACAGCCCAACTGTCATTTCTTCCCTAGAAGAGCGATGCTCTTTATGAGGGCACAAGCTTAGAGGAAAAGTTTTACTGAATTAAAAATTGACTACCAAGTGTAATGGCATTCAGCTTCTCAGTAACTCAGGAGCCTGAGGCAGGAGAAATGCAAATTCAGGGCCATCATCAACTTAGCAAGATGCTGTCTCAAAGAAAGGACTGGGGATGTGGCTCAGTGGTACAGCACCTGTACCAAAAAAAAAAAAAAGTTTATAATTTAAAACAACAAGGTAAGTGCTTCCCAACATAGCTCTTATAAATTGCTGTTTTCCTTGAATTGCCATGTTTTGGATATTTCTTATAATAAAGCTTCTTAAAACTAGAGGGACACACTATAATTCAGATTTGACTTTCTCAGTGCTCACACAGGAACAAAATTTAGAATCAGTGGCCTTTAATTTTAGAGGCTGATCTGAATTTTATGAACTATATAGTGTTGTCCCACCTCATGATTAGAAGTTGCAGCTTCTGGCTGTTGTTCTACTTTCATACGCTTGGCAAGTAACTTTAATTTTGTGCTTTCCAGGTTTTCAATTCTGAAATCAGTGTCAGATTAAATATGAGTCTCTGCCAATGTTAAATTTCTAAAGCAAAAAATGCATTTAATTGGGTTAATGCAAATGTTATAGTTGCGTGGGGTTATATATTGTTATATGTTATAATAGATAAAAATATATAAAATGTTAAGTACTTTTCTGGTGGGATTTGTGTGTGTGCGCATGCTCACACATTGGAGTTCTAACCCAGGGACTTGCATGTGCCAAGCAGTCACTCTGCCACTGAGCCACATCCTCAGTTGTGTATGTTTTAATGATTTCTGGATAGCTAAACTCCCCAGTGCATTTGTAGGACCTTTTCATCATCTAAACTGAAACTGTACCATTAAATAACTCCCATTTTTTCTTCCCTTTGCCCTTGGCAAACACCATTCAACTTTAGTCTTTATTAATTACTAGCTATGTTGTAAGTGAAATCATACAATATTTGTCTTTGGTATGTCTGGCTTATTTCACTTAGCATAGTGTGTTCAAGGTTCATTTAGCATGTGTCATCATTTTCTTTTTAAGGTCGAATTATATTCCATTGTATGTATTTACCACATTTTGTTTTTCCATTCATCTGTCGATGGATTTGGGGGTTGTTTCTACCTCTTGAATATTCTGAATAATGCTGCTGTGAACATAAGTGTTCAAATACCTGTTTGATTCCCTCCTTTCAGTTTTTTTGGACATAGAAATAGAATTGTTGGATCATATGGTAATTCTATATTTAACTGAGAAACCACTGTTATGGTTTATGATGTTCAGTTAAATATTATATGTATGATTGAATGAGTTAATCCTGGATGTCTTGAATTTTAACTTTTCAAATACTTTTAAGAACTCTTGCTGAAAGAGGGCACATTGTTAAATATTTGAGTTTCTGGTGTGGTGAATTAGCTCTTGTTCTTGAACTTCATTATCTTTAAATCATCTGGGAATTTTCTACTTTGATTCTGTAGAATTCTTTTATTTTGGAATTATATTTAGAAGTAGCCATTCAAGTTATAAAATAAATTCCTGACCAAGTTAATCATGTCATGATTACCCTTTAAGCCAAAAGTTTTATAGTCTCTGCTAAGATTTCAGAAATGCTGGGATCACAGAACTTACCTACTGAATTAAATGAGTTTTCAGTAGGATGAACAAACATATCAGGTATTAGCACCAGTTTAAGTTATTTTGCAGTGTTTAAAATATAACAAAGTGTAAATTTGCTTTCTACAAAAAGAAATTAAATTTAGAAGCCTGCCTTTCTCAGTCTTGGAAGAAAGGAAACATGGCAAAAATGTTCTTTAGTCTTTTAAAAAGTTTTTGAAATCCAAAATGTTTTCTATCAGGTTTTCTTTCCTTAAAAACATTCTCATGACCATTAGAATTTTTAATTAATAAATTAGAGCTTGGAATTGGGTGAATGTGAAGAGTGACTGAAACCATCCCCAAAAAGTGATCATGAAAAATACTGTTGAGTTCATTGATAAAGTATGGCACCATGACTGTCATCTCTAGTCCCAAGTACCTTTGAGGCTGAGGCAGGACGACTGCTTGCACCCAGGGATTCAAGACCAACCTGGGAACATAGACCTTACCTCAAAAAACAAACAAAAAAGCAAAACTATTCACTAATAGAACATAGCACAAACCCATTCTGACCAGTTGCATTAAGGGACAGCTTGTCTTTTGCTTTTTGGCTTAACATCAGAGACAAAGCACTTTTCTGTAATAAACTCTAATGATTTTCAAGAATCTTTTTAAAAAATCTGTTCAACATGAATTTGATTTTTTAAAAATATTTTTTAGTTGTAGGTGGACAGAAATTCTTTATTTTTATGTGGTGCCGAGGATTGAACCCAGTGCCTCACGCGTGCTAGGCGAGCATGCTACCACTGTGCTATGACCCCAGCCCATGAATTTGATTTTTTTATTGAAATGCAACTTTTAGTCACAAATACTTTATAAAGAGACATCAAATTAAGCAGAGTAGTAGTTACAATCCTAATAATTTTGGAGTATATTTAAAAAATGTTCTCCCTCCTTTGGTATGATTTTATCTCCTATAGCATGTTAGAAATAAACTTAGTTTTATTTTGTAAGAAAAAGTGTACATTTCATTTTAGGGGGAGACTTGATTGCTTTTGTTCTCAAAGAACTGCGTCTCCATCTGAGTAACTAATATTTGATTACCTACTGTGTTGTAGACACCATGTCAGATACTAGGGATATAATGGGGGCATAATAGTATGGGGGGAGACTTGATTGCTTTTGTTCTCAAAGAACTGCGTCTCCATCTGAGTAACTAATATTTGATTACCTACTGTGTTGTAGACACCATGTCAGATACTAGGGATATAATGGGGGCATAATAGTATGGGATACTTGTTCTGGTCTAGTTTATAGTCCAGTTCAGGAACAGCTAAAGAAATGACCACAGGAATGCTCAAAGACTGACACTGTGGTAAGTGTAAGATGCCAAGAGTTTTATAAAGGGGATGAAGAGGGCAAGTCACACCTCCATATTGGGAATGGAGAGGGCACGTCACACCTCTATCCAGCAATGTAGAAAGCAATTTATTTGTACATTTTTCTTCCCCATAACATTTATGAGTTTTTCTAGGGTAAGACATGGTTTTATTCATCAGTGTGTTACCAAAGATCAGGGCAATGCCTAAAATGTGACAGCCTTCAATTCAGGGTTTGCTGATTCATCTCCTTGTGTTAGGGATAGGGAAAATGATACTAGTTCTGATGGTGACAGGGGAGCTGCAGCTTCATGTGGATGTCATGTTGGACACCTAAGCCCTTCATTTTCTTTTTTTTTTTTTTTCTTTTTGGTACTGGGGATTGAGCTCAGGGGTACTCTACCACTGAGCCGCATCCCCAGCCCTATTTTGTGTTTTATGTAGAGACAGGGTTTCACTGAGTTGCTTAGCACCTCGCCATTGCTGAGGCTGGCTTTGAACTCGCGATTCTCCTGTCTCAGCCTCCCTCAGTGCTGGGATTACAGGCTTGAGCCACCGCGCCTGGCTAGCCCTTCATTTTCTTGAATGCCAAGGTTTTGCTCTCTTGTGGTTCAGGGTCCGCAGCCTAGAAACATGCCCAGGTGTCTAATATCCTAAAAGCGAAGTCCTCACCTTCAGAAGTAAGTTGCTTTAAAGGGGACTAATACCTTCTCCTTTTTTATTCCCCATTCACTCTTCAATTTATCAAAAATCTTTTTTCTGCCTCTCATTGTCACTGAAAGTATTTCATCAGTGGCCCTCATTTGCCAAACCACTATGCAATGTTAGGCCCTGTTCTTTATGCCCTTTCTTGGCATTTCATTCCCATTTACTCCCCTCGAAGTACTTTCCTAATACCCTCTTCTCTCTCTCCCCCCACCTTTGGTCTTTTTTTTGTTAGTTCCCCTTCGCTATCCCCCTTCTCCCTAAATGTTGGCCTTCTCCCAGTACATAGGGCCTTTTAACCCTATGATAACTCCTTCTGGTGTGTGTGTGCTTTTGGGGTTTTATTTTTATTTTTTTTATGCTGGGGATTGAACCTAGGGTCTTGCCTATGCCTAGCATGTGCTCTGCCACTGATCTACACTCCCCGTCCCAACTGTTTAAATTCTAACCTATAGCTGATCTCTTGTGCTCACGCAGTTTATTAACTAATTTCTTAGTGAATATTTCCATTTCCCACAGGAATCACTCTCACTACAACCAAAATTATATCTTTTCTATCCCACATCTGGGTTAATCTTCATATTTTCTATCTAGTTGTACAGACTACAAACCTGATGCACCCTTGTGATCTTGGTGAATGGCTTTAGGAACCAGTTTAAATTTTACTTTCTCTGTAATACCTTCCATAACTAATGTAGGCAAAGAGCTAATGACTCCTTTTCTCCATGCAACCACTATCCCTTGTACATTGCAATATTTGACACATGTGATTATCATTTGCATGTTTACCCTGTTTCTGGAGGGCAGGGACCATCTTATCCATCATGGTACTTCTGCCTATAGCAGGTCTTGTCAGTAAATAGCCAAGAAACATAAACTTTAATCCCAATACTGTCATCTACAAGCAATTGTCATGGTTAATATATTACAATGGGTTGTTAGATGATAGATTTGTCTTTTTCCTATTGTGCAGAAATGGAAGAATTTAAAAATATTTTTTCTATCATCTTAGTGTAGTGAGGATTCATGGGTAATGTAGAATACTTCTAGTATGTTTTAAAGGTATTTATGTCAAATATTGTTTAATCCTTTAAAGGATGAAAAAAACATGAAATGAAACTAGTATGCCAACAAGTCTAGACTCACTTTTAATTTAAAAACAAAATCATCTGTGATAAAACGTGTATTTATTTAGACATGTAGATTTTTAAATTTTTTAATAACTTACACTTGACTATTATAAAGAAATGCCTTTAAAATAAATAAACCCAACTGACCAGGGCAAACAAACAAAAAAAATGTGTTTATGTTGTGGGAAATTTAGAAAATTACCAAAAAGAGACTTTTAGGGCTAGCATGCTTGCCTAGCATGTGCAAGGCCCTGGGGGCCATCTGCAGCATTACAAAAAGAAAAAGAAAAGGCAATTATTATCACTGATAATTTCACCACAAGGAGTAGCTACTGTTATCCTAATGTCTTTTTCTACTTACTCTGAATATTTAGAGCACATATAAAGACTATATGAGACCACATAATCTCTGCTACAAATGAAACCAGTTTTATTTAACAATATATTGCAATTTCATAGTTTTAGGAACTTTATGACACTTAATGGTTTTATATTCAGTTATGTGAATGAACCTTTACTGATGAACCTTTGATTGTTTTATATATAATGCTACAATTAATGTAAGTATTGTTAAAACTTTAAATTGATTAATCAAATGTTATTTTAATAAGTGTATGCATTAATGAATGCGGGGGGATTATTTATAAAAGCTGATTAGCAATTTGATTGCTGTTAGAAGTTTGTTAGTAAGTCGGGTGTGATGGTGCAGGCCTGTAGTCCCAGTGGCTCAGGAGACCGATGCAGGAGGATTGTGAGTTCCAAGCCAGCCTTAGCAGTTTAGCAGGGCCCTCAGCAACTTAGCAAGACTTTATCTCAAAATGAGAAAATAAAAAGGGCTGGGGATGTGGCTCAGTAGTAAAGTGCTCCTGGGTTCAATCCCTGGTACCAAAAAAAAAAAGTTTCTCAGGAAATTTTACTTTGAAAATAGGTCTTGGTTGAGAGTCTGCTTTGTCTGTCCAGAGATTTTATTGAGATTTTTCAAAGGAAATCAATGAACAGGCCTTGCCTAGTGTGGTTATTTATTAGGATTGTAGCAGGTCTTGGTCTCTGGTTGGAAGGAATTTGTAAGAAAAGTAGGCCTGCTTCTGAGCATAGAGGCCAACCCCTGGTTCTCAGGTACAAATGGAACAGAGCCCTTCTGAGGGATGGAATGAAAATTCTTGGCAGCAAAATGTGGAGAGGCTGTAAGTATACATGTGATCCACACAGCAAGTATGGATAAGATCTAGGCCAGGCACACAGCTACATTTCAATATTTCATTTTACTCTGGGATTCCCTTTATTGAGTTCCTGTTTCCTGTATCCTGTGTCTTTCCCTTTCTTGGTTTGTGAATTTTGGGCCATATCCTCCATTAATTTTCTGAGAAATTGGGCAATGAGAAGTAAATTTTGTCCTTTTTCCTGGAAGCTTATAGAATCTTGTTTGTCATCAGAGTTCTAAAATTTCATGATGATATGCTTTAATGGGCTTTCTTTTGTCTGTATAGCAGAAATTTTCCAGAAGTTTTGGGTTCTCCATAGGTTCTGCAGCATTGTAAAGTTTTTCTGAATTATTTCTCAAACTTGTGTCATTTGGTTGTTCTACCTCCTGAACTAGTCCTCTTGATTCTCTTATATTTTCATCCCTGTTTTCTATAATACTGTTGTATTTTGTAAGAGGTATTCTCAAGCTAATTTTTCAGTTCTTTTGCTGAGCTTTTATTTTCACTATTTTTAATTAACAATGTTCTTTTTACTACAATTTTAAGAATTTTTTGTTGTTACAGGATATATGATCTCTTATTCTCTAAGGATATTGATTTTCAATTTTTAACTTTTTCTCTGAATAGTTTTTCTTCTCTAGGTTGCTTTGCTTCATTTTTTGTTTGTTTGTTTGTTTGTTTGGTTCTGGTCTCTCTAAGTTTTTGAGGCTGAATTCGATTATCTTGACATTGGTCATGGGCCCTTATCTAAGAGTGGGAAACTAGAAAACTGGAAACTTAGAAAGTAGGTGGGCCCATTTATTTAATTTTGAGATAGAGTCTTGCTAAGTTGCTTATGACCTTGATAAGTTTCTGAGGCTGATTTTGAATTTGGGATTCCCCAGCTGCTGGGATTACAGGCATGCACCATGACTGGCCATTAGGTGGGCCCTTTTGACCACCAGCTTCACCTTCAAGTTCATCTGGCATGGATATTTGCTGGGAGCTCCTGCTATCTTTCTCCTTGAAATGTATTTTCCTTTAGGTAATATAGCTAGTTAAGTCTCCTTGTGGAGGGAAGTGCTTGACTTGCCGGCATTAGAAATATTGGGGGTCCTGCTGTTAACTCTGCATAGGCTACTATTTTCTGAAATCATGTCTTCAATATTTGACATCCATCCTCTAGCCTAGAGGCTATCTTTTTTAGTCTCCGCAGGGGACTTTTTTTTTGACTAATTCTCTGCTGGACATGGGATGTTTCTAACTTTTTCACTATAGTAAGTAATTTAGTCTTTATGAACATGCTTATAAAATAATCTGGTGTATTTTTGTAGGATAGATTCCTAGAAATAGAGTTGCCCATATAGAGTAAGTGGGGTATGTACATTTTGAAGTTTATTGATATCACCAAATTGTTCTCTTTCCCCCACAACATATGAGAGATTTTATGTATTTCTATTCATATTAGCAGTTTATAGGCATGCACATTGCCTGTCCATGCCAGTATTGGGTATTTTGATTTTTTTTTCTTTTACTTTTGCTAATCTGGTGGGCAACAAATACCATTTAGGTTTATATGTATTTATTGATTTTTAGTAAAAAATTTGATTTATTCTGGAAATTGCTCTTAAGATTTGCGCATTCGGATATGTTTTAAATTTGGTTATGGGTCTGTGTTTAATTTGGGGCTTGGTAAGAAAATAGAAAAAACAATTTTAATTTAAGTGTAGTCATTCTAGAGTCCTTATCTATATTTTTACTATTCAGAATTTGCACAGTTTTCAAGTGTTAATTTACATTTTGTATTATAATATTTCTACGTGACTGGTCATATTTTAACTGTATATCTAGTTATTAATACAGTAGTAATAGCTCTTTATGTAATATTACATATTGACAGAATACTTTTGTATATATAATGTTATATATATAATGTTCATGAGGTTGGTTGAATTTTTTTTTTTTAATATTTTTTAGTTGTCAATGTACCTTTATTTTATTTATTTATATGTGGTGCTGAGAATCGAACCCAGTGCCTCACGCATGCTAGGCAAGCGCTCTACCACTGAGCCACAACCCAGCCCAGGTTGGTTGAATTTTGCAGATGAGGAAACTAAGGCTTTGAGAAGTTGCCCAAATGTGAAACTTGCCCAAATGTGTAATATACTTTTTTTGTTAATAATACAAAAGGCTGGGTTGTGGCCCTACAGCACAATTCATTGTGTCTGTTGTTCGTGGCAAAACGATGAAGATGCTCTTTTCTGTATTAGCAGGTAACATCCCAAAGCTAATTATGTTCTTAGATAATAGCAAAATTATCTTTTTAAACTAGAAATGAACACAGAAGCAGAACAACAGCTTCTCCATCATGCCAGAAACGGCAACACTGAAGAAGTAAGATGGCTGTTAGAAACCATGGAGAGGAAAGAAGTAATAGCTGACATTAACTGCAAAGGTGAGCTTTCACTGGATTTCTCAGTTTTTTCTTGGGAATCCACACTACTCTATCATATACTTAACACTGTTCTTTCTGATCTTGCATATGATAAATCTTTATCTGTTATCCTTGGAAGAACCCCTACAAAATTGGGTGAAATGAATTCCCAGTCCCCTCTAAGCTAGAGAAATTGAGATCCATTCTTAAAATATTTATGGATCCTAAACCTTACAGGCTCCAAAGTTGAGCCACATCATGCATTGTCTTGATAATTTTTTTTTCTTCTTGAAGGTACTGTACTTGAGCCAGTGGGTCTGAGTGATTTCTGTGTGTCCAGTATGTAAGATACTTTGGAGATAGTGATGCAGAAACAGACAAGATCCCTGCCCTCATTGGAATTAGTCTACTAAATCAGTAAATCAGACTAGTTTACATTATAGAATATTGGCAGTATATGTAAGTGTGGGTACTTCGGTGCCCCAGAAGAGAGAGATGTAACTTGAACTTGAAAGATTAGCTTCTTAGAGTTAAGTGGTTCTAAGAGTGTATAGGAATTAACCAGGTGAAGATAAAGAAGAAAAAGGATTCAAGACGAAAGAAATAGCATGTGCTAAGATCTGAGTTGAGAGAGAGCATACATGGCAAGAGCCCACAGGAGGTAGAGAGGAGGTATAAAACTATTTGGGTAAGTAGCAGCCAAATTATAATGTATACTTTGTAGCAAAGCTGCAAATACATTACAGCCTGGCACTTAGCGGTGCAGAGAAATAGAATTTATTCTCTAAAATGGTCTGGCATTTTAACAAACCCCTTTATATTATGGGAGTGAGGTAGAAGGGCTAAAAGTTAATTTGAGGGTACTTCAGTCTTAATAGCTCTTTTGATGAACACCTGCTTTCTCTCCCTACTGGCTCCCCTAAATTGGCTTTTAAAGTGTAAGGGTGGGCCTTGCTCTGTTTGTGTAGTGGAGACAGATGTCTTCAAATCTGTGAGGTAGCCTTTGGTTCTGCAGTGACCCTAGTGTTCTTAAGTGTTCCTTAAGCATTTCTTGCTGAAGTGAAACTTAGCTTTAAAGCTGAACTCAGATATCTCTATCTGTCATATGATACAGGTGGTGCTCCTTGGCTCTCTGGGGAGACTTACCTGAGTCATTATTGACTTTGTCACCCCAAGCCTCCTTTTGTCACATCTTCATTGTATTCAGCTCAGCCACACTCCTTGTATTAGTCAAGCCTCATGAAAGAAACAGAACCAATAGAATATGTGTAATTATGAGAGGATTTATTAGATTGGCTTACATGATCAGAGGCTGAATAGCCCTACCATGGCTGTGCGCAGACTGGAAGATCAGGAAATAGTAGCTGTTTAGTCCAAGAAGCTGAAAGCCTCAGTACTAGAGAGAGAGACACCAGTGATTCAACTTGAGTCTCAAGACCTAAGGTCTGAAAGCCCCCTGGAGAGCTGCTGGTGCAAACCCAAGGCTGAAGAATCTGCTCCATCATGCACCAGCTCAAGAAGGGTTGCACTCTCAAGAGCTTCCCTTCTTCCTTTTTTTTTTTAATTTTTTTTTTAGATGTAGTTGGACACAATACCTTTATTTTATGTATTTATATGTGGTGCTGAGGATCGAACCCAGTGCTTCACATGTGCTAGGTGAGCATTCTATTGCTGAGCCACAACCCCAGCCCCCTTCTTCTGTTTTTTCATTTCATCTGGGCCTCAAGTTATTGGATGGTACCATGCATGTTCAGGACACGTCTTCCCCACTTAGTTCACTGACCCGCATGTCAGTCTTCTCTGGAAATACCTCCACAGAACCATTCAGAAGTAAGTTTTATGAATTTTCTAGGCATCCTTCAATCTACTCAGGTTTAAAACAAAAAATAACTATTGTACTCCTACTCCTCTCTTGGGAAAGTGTCACCTGGGAATGTATTGAAATGTGGGAGCCTAGGGTAACTCTGCTTAGCCCAAAGTTAGCCTTCCCTCTGCATGCATTACAAAGGTTCCTTTGATAAGACTATCTTGCAGGCGGGTGCTAAGATAGGTAGCCAGCTAGGGACCTTTTCCTGGAACCTCAGATACAGCTAGCTTGTTCTCAGCATCTTCTCAGCTTATCTCACATCCTACTTATTTTATCTCCCACTTGCAGTTCCTGTCCTAGGAAGGGCTGTCTTCAGATGGATTTATAGATGTTTTCATACACACACTCCTCCTGTCCTAGAGCAGCAAACCTCCTGGCTTCACCCTTAGCTGGGAAGAAACCATGATCTGAATTGTCTAGAAACTACTCTGAGTCAGCCAGAGTAATTTTAAAAATTTCTCCACATTCTTCAACAAAGACTAACTTGTAATCTTTACTTCAGATTTTTTTTTATTTTTATTTTTTAAGTGGAGTCTCCCTAACTTGCCTAGGCTGGCTTTAAACTCAAGATCCTCCCACCTCAGCCTCCCTAATAGCCGAGATTACAGGCATACACCACAGAGCCCAGCTTATTTTTAATGCTAAAAATATTTAATAATCATCAATGACCGTTTTCTATCTACCCTCCTACCCTATCCATAGTTGCCTCAGGCTAATTAGTGGAAAGCCACCTATTTAGGTAAAACTGAGGTAAAACTGAGAGATTTATGTTAATAGTTTTTTAAAAATTTCCTCTCATTATACCATTCAGTCAGCCTTTGTCTTAAGGGCAGTTTGAGGGGTTTATAAAGAGGAGTAACAATCAGATGATGTGCAGTTCTTACTGAAGGGAATGGGTAAGACTGGATGTGAGTTGTGTTTCCCTGTGGGAATTCCTTCCTAGCATTTCTTGATTTTCTTATCTGTATGTCCATTCCTAATATATAAGGAAATGGTACAAATTAATATATTCTGAAAGAATGAAAACTTAAGAATCAACATGCAGATGTTACTATTGGAAGGAATCTACTGATCTTAAGTTGAAAGTGAGAGAATGAAGCCTTGACAGGCAGAATTGAAGGTTAAGGTGAACATTTCTAGGGTCTGGGTTAGAGGATCTAACTAGTGTTACTTACAGTAAGTAATTGCCTTATTATAAGGATATGCTTGTGGTTCTATTGCTAATATGAGTCAGTCTTGTAAATAAGAATATTTATGTTTGCGTACATTATATACTTCATATAAATGAGTGGTGTTTCAATAAATAAGTTTGGGAAGCAGAAAAAGAACTTCCATTGGCTGTCTCAACACTTGCTTCTGAGCAGTGCTGTCATTTTTCTAGGAGCTCCAAATTTGAAGTTATTACCCAATCATGTCTGCTGGTGGTTTCCAGCATTTTAATATTCTATATAGGGTTCTATTCTTTGTAAACACTTCTTATTCATTGTACATTTAAAAAATACTATGATAACTAATTATAAAAAATGTTTGAAGTATTTTAAGATTATTTACAATTTTGGAAATCGATGTTTTGGATACAGAATCCCACTTGGAAACACTAGATGCAAAGAGACCAGTTCAGAGGCTATTATAATAAAATAGAGGAGCTACTTGTGGGTAGGTGGGACAGAAGCAGTGGGAATGGAGGAAAAAGTATATATAATGTATTAATATTTAGGAGGTAGAATTGATAGAACTAATTGAGTGTGGGGTGTGAAAAGGAGAAAGTAGCCAAGGGTGATACTGATATCTGCCATGAAAAATTAGGTGAATAATAGGGAAGACAGTTGTGAAAATAAGTGAGAAGGGGAATGGGTAGTGTTTATGTGTGAATATGAATACATGGAAGGAAGGTCGAGCTCAGTTTTGTATTTTCTGAGCCTGAGGGACCTTTGCATCATCCACTTAGAAGGTGTCTGAGACTTGGTAGTAGAAATCTGTTTTTTTAAGTCAACAGCATGTAAACAATGTAGTTGGAGAGAGCCAGGAAATACCATTTTTGAAGTTGCCAACAGTGAACTCATTAGAGAAAAATAGAGTTTCCTAGTTGGAGGAAGTTCCAGAGATGTGAGACCAGAGAGTGCAGGGTTGTGGCAGCCAGGGGGGAACATCCATCCTCTTTATGCTAGACTGTGATGCAGAAAGGTGGCAGCTAAAAAGAGCCCCTGCAATTTGGTGTCAGTATTTTATTTTATTTTTTATTTTTAGTTGTGGATGAACACAATACCTTTATTTTGTTTATTTTTATGTGGTGCTGAGGATGGAACCCAGTGCCTCACACATGCTAGGCAAGCGCTCTACCACTGAGCCACAACCTCAGCCCCTGGTGTCAGTATTTTTAATAAAGGTGAGGATAGATTAAATGACATGGTGGAAGATGAACATATTTGGGTCCTTGATTAGAAGGAACGAGGTGGAAAGAACAAGTGAAAAGTGGAAATGGGAAGGAAGAATGAGGAGGAGGAGGATGGTTGGTAGGAAACATAGAGTCAGGGAAGTTTTGTTTTTGCTTGTTAGATAGGAGAGACTACTTACTTGCTCCTTCCTATGAGCAACTAAAGAAGGAAAGGTTAAAAATAGAGGTGGTGGGAAAGTACTTGAGGAGCAGGAAGGGATGGGATCCAGAAAGAATGAATGGTCTTTAACATCAGGATGGAAGGATGATGGAGTACATGTAAATAGATGTAGGATGGTAGCTTTGTTGCTGGGAAGCCCAAAAAGTTCTATGAAAGCTTCTATTTTTATTGTTAAGCTGAAAGATGATATCACTGCTAAGGGTTGCGATGCCTGCAGAAGGAGCTTGAGGAGGATAGGGATAGATTGACATGCTTCTTATGGAATGTAGGAGAGACATCTGAAGGGGTCATTATAAGGTTTGCCTAACCAACGTGTGGGATCCTGACTTCTTGGTGCTGTAAATCAATAGAGTTTTGTTATTTTTCTTTACTCTTGGTTAGCAATCTGGGTGTGGTTATAGAGAAATTGAGCTACTATGTTTATCTTATTTTGTGTTTTTTTTTTGAGGAGGGGCGTTGCTGTGACATAGTGAAAAAAGGATATGGATTAAAAAAATATTGCCAGGTATGGTCGGGCATGCCTATAAACTCAGCTACTTGGGAAGATAAGGCAGGAGGATCACAAGTTTGAGGCCAACCTAAGCAACTTTGCAAGACCTTGTCTCAAAATTAAAAATGGGCTGGGAGGGGCTGGGATTGTAGCTCAGCGGTAGAGCGTTTGCCTCGCATGCGTGAGGCCCTGGGTTCGATCCTCAGCACCACATACAAAGCAATAAAATAAAGACATTATGTCCATCTACAGCTAAAAAAATAAAAAAAAAATGGGCTGGGAATATAATTCAGTGGTAGAGTGCTCCTGGGTTCAATACCCAATACTGGAAATAAAATAAGTTGCTGGGCATAGTAACACATACCTGTAATTCCAATATGTGGGAGGCTGAGGCAGGAGGATTACAAATTGAGACCAGCCTAGGCAAGTTGGTCAGATCTTGTCTTGAAATAAAATTAACTAAGGGACAGCCGGGCGCAGTGGCACACGCCTATAATCCCTGCACTTTGGGAGACTGAGACAGGAGAATCACGAGTACAAAGCCAGCCTCAGCAAGGGCGAGGCACTAAGCAACTCAGTGAGACCCTGTCTCTACATAAAACACAAAATAGGGCTGGGGATGTGGCTCAGTGGTCAAGTACCCCTGAATTTAATCCCCAGTACCCCCCCCCCACCAAAAAAAGAAAAAAAAATTAACTAAGGGACTGTGGCTGTAGCTCAGTGATAGAGCATTTGCCTAGCATGTGTGAGGCACTGGGTTTGATCCTTAGCACCACATAAAAATAAACAAGTGTTCTGTTCATCTATAACTACAAAATATTTTTCTAAAATATTGATCCTACTGGGTATTGAGCTACTGGGTATGTAGCTCAGTGGTAGTGCACTTGCTTAAGCACACGCAAGGCCCTAGGTTCAATTCCCAGTGCTGGAGGAAAGAAAAAGTTGATATGGAGGATCAAGGAATACATGCCAGATTTATTGAAGTCAATATTGAGGCTATTTACATGCATGAAAAACGGTTAAAGAACTGAGGGGCTGATCAAAGAACAAGAAAACTATTGTGGGGGTATACCTGTGATCAAGCTGGCAGGTTGGGTGTTTGTGTTCATAATGGTGCCCAAGTTTTGGCTTCAGCAAATGGGTATGTGACGTTGAGCAGTACAGTTTGTGAGAAATGAGGGGAAATGAGAAGCCAGCGTACTTGAATAGGCAATAGGTACCCCTGAGATGGTGTCAAGATTGGTGGTAAGGAGAGAGACTGCTCTCCAAAGTTATGTGGTTAGGGGTGAGTCACTAGAAGGCTGGCAGGCGGTGGCCTCAGAGGACACATTTGAGGGAGCTGTGGCTCAGAAGTCTTGTAGCATGAGTGGAAAAGTCATTGACCAAGGACAGCAGTGGGTTTTTGATGTGGAGGTTTATATGACTGCGTCAATGAGTTAAGTGTGGAGTAAGGGCCTCGACCTGAAGAATAAAGGGATTGTTATCATCAGAGCTAGGCTTCATTTACAAATAGAAGGCAAAAGAAATGTTCATTGAATTATACTGAGGCTCTGGGATTTATTGACTGTGTAATTAGATGTTCCACGGGGCCCACATATAAGAGGAAACAGATGGAGCAATTTGGGTGAATGGCAGACACTTACAGGCACACTAATGGCAGCTGCAGTCTCAGTATCTCTCTGTATGTGTGTATGTGGTGGGTGGGTGTGTGTTTGAGGCCTGATGTGGATACTCTGAGGTTGGTGGCTGAAGATTCCATTGGTTCAGAACCTGAAGTACAGGAGCTGAGAGCTGTGCGTAATGCAGGTGAGGTCCTATAGTCCACTTTAACCCTTTAACCATTAAACCACAGGCTTCTCCTTGGGAGTAATCCCCTGGGGGCAGTGGGCTTTTGGGCTGTGATGGATGGACCCTCTAGGGTGGTATGCTTTGGGAGTTTGATTGGGCTATATTCTTTGCAGCCGGATTTAAAATTCTGGTAAGCTTTGGAGCTATCTCAGTTCTAAGCTGCAGTGCCCTTTATCTTCTTTTTTTTCCCCCCTAAATTGAATTATATAGCTGTAGTTTTTGCAGCATTCACTTGTATTATACCTCTCCAGCTCTACTGCTAGGATCTGACATTTCATTACTTTTATCTTTGGTTCTGGCTATCTGGTTGGACTCTAGCACTCTGGTAACCCAATATCCTCATTAACTGAGATTTTTATCTGAAGTCAGAGAGCTAACGGTGTTCCACATGCTGCAGGAAATACTCTACTGATTCCACATGTGGTGCAAGGTTTCAGAGTTCCTCTGTGCTGCCCTTGGCTCCTCTGTCCACCCTCCTTAAGTGGTATAGGTTTTCAAAGAGAGCTGCTTGTCATGAAATGTTATAAGAGAACCAAGTCTTTGCTAGATGATGACAAGATAAAGACTCAACTCCAGATCCAGCAAACTCTAGGGATCATCTAGTTCATGTAAGCCCATTGCGTCTCCCACTGTGCCCTTTGAGGAGGAGGCTTGTGTTAGTCTGTCATTGTGACAAAGTACCTAAGATGAACAAGTGAAAAAGAGGAAAGGTTTATTTTGGCTCATAGTTTCAAAGGTTGTAGTCCACAGTTGTTTCTGGGCCTGTGAGGTGGCAGATACTATCATGGCAGGAGTACCTGGAGGAGCAAAGCTGCCTCTCTCATGGTGGCCAGAAAGGGAAGAAAGAGAGCTCACTTTTATAACAAAACCCTTCCCCCAGAACTCATTAAGCTATGAATCCATAAGTGGATTAATCCATTTGTGATGTCAGTGACCCTCATGACCCAATCACCTTTCAAAAGCACACCTGAGCATTGCTGTGTTAGGCACCAAGCCTTCAATGAGCTTTTGGAGGACATTTGAGATCCAAATCATCGAAGAATGTTAAGTCAAAAAGCACCCATCTGGGTCTTGTGAGTTCTAGTCTTTGCATACTCTTGATAGGCAGAAATTCAGTTTGTTGTAAAACTACCTAAATAATATCTAAAAAATACCTTATCTTTTTCCATTTTTAGGAAGAAGTAAGTCTAATTTGGGCTGGACACCTCTTCATCTGGCATGCTATTTTGGACATAGACAAGTGGTCCAGGATCTGTTGAAGGTCTATTTATGGCTTTAATTTTTTAATGACTATAATGAATAATTATTGTGGAAATTATAGGATAAAAATCTTAGAAAAAGCCAACTGAACTATAATGGTTTATTAAAGCCATAGCTCATCATTAAAAGACACTTAATTTTCTTTACTAAAAACATGAAATAGATTAGCTTGATTAATTTGTTATTTTAATAATTTGATTTCTGCATTATTGGCTTTAAAGTGGCAAAGCAAGCATATTAATTAATGAAGATATAATTTTCAGTTTTATAAGCATGATAAGTTGAAAAAATAGCCAAAGTGCATCCCATATTGAAAAGTAATGTCAATCTCTTAGCAATGTGCTTAATGAGATTTGAGACCTCATATTTCTCAATTCTCTGAACAATTTTTCACATATGAATGTTTTTGAAATTAGGTTGTATCTTATTCTGTACATTTAATGGGGGCATTTTTTTTAATCTGAAAACTTATTACCTTCATAGTGGAGTGTCTTCATAGTGTCTTCATTTGGAGACAGTTTTCCTTTGTTCAGTATAGATGCTTCTGAAGTAGAGTGCAGATGTATAGATTTTTAAAGAAAATACCTTTTTGTTCTACTTATCTGTTAGACTTTTACCATTCAGTAAACTTTTACTGTTTACTTTTACTATGAATTGAATTTAGTTTTAGTAGTGACAACCAAACAATATTAACAGTTAACTCTAATTTTGAAAAATGTAATGTATTTCTAAGAATAAATTTCACCTTCTTCTATTTCTTGATATGTAAAAATGTATTTAAAGTTTTCATGTTTATTAGGCTGGCGCAGAAGTGAATGTGTTAAATGACATGGGAGACACGCCACTTCATCGAGCTGCCTTTACAGGACGAAAGGTGACAAATGTTCTAATTTCAGTGTTTACAAGTGAAATATTTGGAAGAGCAGTCACCACTACTTTCTCTATCAAAACCACTTGCTCAGCAACTGGAAAAAGCCATGAGAAAATGTATAAGCCAACTGTATTGGGCAAAGGTGTACAAAATCTTGAGTTGGACAATGAAATCAAATGCTAAGGCCGTCAGACCCCTATACTATTCTTGATAGAAGGTTGCTCAGCCTCTGCTCATGTCCCCAGCAATGGGGAACTCCTGATTGTTCTTTTTTGGAAAAGTGGTTTCATCAAAGTATAATTTACATTGCATTAAAATTCCATACTATAAGTGTATATTTGAATGATTTATAGTACATTTGCATAGTTGTACAATCATCACCATAATTCAGTTAATAGAGCATTCATTTGTTTTGTCTCTAGATATTTGCCTTTCTTCAAGATTTCTTACCAATGAAGTCGTGGACTTGTGTCTGGCTTCTTCAGTTGAGCATAATGTGATTGAGTGCCATAATATTGTGGCATGTGTCAGTAGTTTGTCCCTCTTTATGCATGAACGATATTCCATTGAATAGATACATCACATTTTGTTATCTGTTCATCATGTTTTCTGCTCAGTTAGTATATTTCAATAAGTTAGCATAGTTACCAGCACATAGCTTAGTGGTCAGCCAGTGTTTGGGTAGCAGTAGTCTCAAATGCTCAGTCTCATAGGTTGCTTATATTCTCTGCCTGTGGACCTGTTTTTAGGCTGGAGAGTGCTTTCATAGTGAAGGTGTTTCTCACTTCTGCCTCTGCTCTGAATTTCTGAAGTGCACTCTTGTTTTTCCTGCACATGAGTGATGTTTCCTAGCAGCTGAGGGTGTGTGTGAATCTAACCTACTCTTTCTCTGCTTCTTTCATTTCTAAGGACTCCCTGTTAGATATCAGGCTGTTTTGCCATTTGTCCTATATAGGAGGTAGAGTAATGGTTCCCAAAGATGTCCACGTCTTAATCCTTGAGATTGTGAATATGTTCAGCTATGTGGTATGGAGAAATTAAAGTTGCGGGTAGAATCAAGGTTGCTGATTGGCTGATCATAAGATAGGAAAATTATTGTGGGTTATTTAGTATAATCACAGAAATTCTTACAAGTGTGAGAGGGAGGCAGAAGAGGAGTCAGAATTAGAGATGTGGCCAGTTAGATGTGGTGTTTCAGGCTTGGGAATTGTGGAGCAAGGGGCTATGAATCAAGGAATGCTGATGGCCACTAGAAGGTGGAAAAGCAAGGAAGCAAATCCTTGCACAGAGCCTCTGGAAAGAACCAGCTCTGAAATACCTTGATTTTACCTGATGAGCACCATTTCATATTTTTTAAATACAGAACTGTGGATAATAAATTCCTGTTGTTTTAAGCCACTAAGTTTGTGGTAATTTATTATAATAGAATCGTATGCACTCTAATGGGAAAAGCAACCCATTCTACTAGTTATTTAGGTGTTTCCATTTGTTTCCAATAGAGTTTACTACTTTTACTCCTAATGTCTCTTGGTGTAGGTTTTTACCTTTTGTTCCAAATAAAGTCAGTTCCATCTGGCAGGAAAGCTACTGGCTGTAACTGCTGGTCCTACCCTGGGCAAACATCTTTGGGCAAGTGGGGAAAGGGTTAACTGCCTGTGGCTAGAAGTCTAATGACTCCTGATGTTCTAACTTAAGTTCTAGCAGTTGCTGTGGAATAACTGCTTTTCTTGGCTTATAGTTTCTTTAGTGGATATCCAGCACTATAGATATGGTTAGTTTTGATAATTTCACCTTTTTTGTACTCATTCTTCAGGATGACAGTCCTCTGAGTTCTAAATGCCACCACAACCAAAAGATGTTTCACTCCATTTTTGTGTTTTTTCTGATTATTTAAATGACATAGTCTACTTGTTTACTCTGATAATTAACTACTGTTCAACATGATCCCTAAAGATCATTTATTTATTTTTGAGACTGGGTATTGAACCCAGGGGCACTTTACCACTGGGCTACATCCCCAGCCCTTTTTATTTTTTATTTTGAGACAGGGTCTCTGCTTTTGTCAATTTTTTCATTACTGTGACCACAGATAGCAGCTCTGTTCTTGGGGCTCAAGGACAGACAGAACATCACTGCGGAAGAGTGTGGTGGAGGAAAGCCGCTCAGGACATGATGATCAGAAAGCAGAGAGAGATCCTCACCCACAAAATATAAACCCACAAGGTCACACCCCAAATGACCCACCTTCTCTGGCCACACTCTGCCTGCCTACAGTCACCACCCAGTTAACTGTTATCAAGATTAATTCACTGGTGAAGTTAAGATGCTCATAACCCAGTCAATTCACCTCTAAACACTTTGCATTGTCTCACACATAGCTTTTGGGGGACACAGCTAAATCATAACAGTTTTGCTAAGTAACTTAGGGCCTCCTTAAGTTGCTGAAGTTATCCTCAAACTTGCCATTCTCCTGCCTCAGCCTCCCAAGCTGCTGGGATTGCACGAATGTGCCACTGCACCTAGCCTAAGTATCTTTGAATTAGTAAATTTCACACCATTCTGGCCTATTTATAAATTGATGCTATGAATCAGATAAGAAGTCTTACTAAAGTTGAGAAAAATAGCACTTTTATAATAAAACAATTAACAATAAACATAGGTTAATTGCTATTCTCAACTCAGGTTTCAAAATAAACTATAAGGGCTGGGCATATAGCTCAGTTGGTAGAGTGCTTGCCTTACATGCACAAGGCCTTGGGTTCAATCCCCAGCACCGCCATATACACAAAAAAGTGAACTGGCAGTTAACTTTCATGACCCCTGTGTGAACCACTTTCCTTTTCCCTTAAGAGCCTTGGACTTCTCATCCTTTTCTGTGGACTGCAGAATAATTCTGTTGCCATCTATTTCTCACACATACCCATTCTTAAAAGTATAGCCCAAGCACAATCTCCATAAATTTTTTTTACTTCTTGCAGTTGGAAGGCAGCTGTGCTTTTCCAGATTTCCTAGACATATTTTACAACATTTTCAGTCTTTTTATACCTTGATATTAGAGTGATTGTTCTATGTGTCATAGCTTTCCTACTGGGGTGAGTATAATCTTGTTCTCAAGGATTTAACACAAATCTTTTTTTTTTTGTCTTCTCCGCAAGTGATGGATTTTACTGCCCATTTCTATGATTATGTAGATTAAATCAATTCATTATAAATGCTTGGCTCTTCACATATTTGGCCATTTCTGCTAGTCTGCTACTTGGAACATGAGGCCATTCTAAATTGGGTCTTAGTTTTTGTTAGTATGTATTTTGTTATCTGTTGTATCAGAAGATAACATTCAGCTGAAGCTAAATGGTTGCATCATATAAAAATGCTTAAAAATTTATGTGCTTAATAATTAAGCATGATTAGCTGGGTGCAGTGGCTTGGGCCTGTAATCACAGCTCCTTGGGAGGCTGAGGCAGCAGAATTGCAAGTTCAAGGCCAGCCTCAGCAACTTATCGAGACACTGTTTCAAAATAAAGGGAAAGAGCTGGGTATGTAGCTTAGTGATAAAATGCTCTAGGTTCAGTCCCCAGTACTACAAAAAGAAAAAAACAACAAAAAGTTGACTTTGACTGTTCTTAGGAATCAAATTTTCTTGTGCTAATATAATCTTATTATCTTGAGATTCATTGATTTAATAAATATATCATTGAGTTGAAAAGGGATTTTGTTTATTACAAAGCATTTGAAATTCTTATCCTCTGGATTATATAAAATATAGCTCCCCAAATTTTATGAGGGAACTGGGCATTTACTTGGTACATTAGCGACCCCTGCTGTTCACTGATAAAAGTTGGCATACCAAAATTTTTAAACATTTAATTAGGCTTTTATTTTTCAGTGCAGTTAGAATTCTGAAGTTTTTATGGCTTTTTTAAAAAATTTTTTTTAGTTGTAGATGGACACAATGTCTTTATTTTATTGGTTTGTATGTGGTGCTGAGGATCAAACCCAGGGCCTCATGCATGCAAGGCAAGCGCTCTACCACTGAGCTATAATCCCAGCCCTGAAGTTTTTATGGCTTTTAAGATCAGTTTTGAATTGGGATGCAATCAGTGCAGCAAATATTTGGATTGTAGTACTGAAATTTATTTTTTTAGTGGAATTGAGAACATATTCAAAACAAATGCTTCCTGTGCCTCAGGAATGCCATTTCTCTCACCTAACTCACAGAAATTATTTGTAACCCAGAGGTTTGTACAAGAATTACCTAGGATACCTACTATGGGTCAGGTACTGCCAAACAACTCGACATGTGTTTCATTTATTGGTAGACAGCTCTCCTGAAGCGTACATAGGAATATTGCTATTTTGTTCTCCAGGAAGTCAGCTGAGATGGAGAATGATATGGAGCAGATCTGTCAAGTGCTGCTAGATCACACCTATGTTGGGGGCAAGAGTGGGCAGAGATTAGAGCCAAGTGTGAAGCAGTCCCAAAGAATGCCTTAGCCCACTGTGCTGAGAGCTCTACAGAAGAGATGACCTTCAAAGGTGTCTTCACTTGGGGTGAGAGGCCAGTCTTTATACTCGTGGGACTTTTGTTTGCCTTCTGGTCCTTTGACAATAAGCCCAGTGTTCAGTTAGCCTTTGGTATGTCCTAAGGCATTGTCCAGGTGTGGAATATGCTGCCCCAGAAACTGGTGAAGCCATGGTACTACCTTGTCAGTTAAGGGAAGTGCAAGATATAAGAATTCTTTTGTAGGGTACTAGCATCAAATCCAGGGCCTCATGCATGTTAGGCAATCACTCTGTCACATCCCTAGCTATTTTTACTTTTGAGGAAATAGCCTGGTATTACTCAGGCCACTTAACTCCTAAAAATTTATCGACACAAGAGAAACCCCGAATTCTTCCTACGATTTACCTTTGCATCATGTGTCTTACCAAGGCTTTCAACATTCTATCCTCTTCTTGCTCATCTCATTTTATTAGCATGATGTCATTAAATAGATGCCCAGATAGTATGAGGCAAAACTATAAGTATATATTGCTGTTCATGTGAATGTAAAACTGTTCTTGATATTTTTTCCCTCATAGAGATAAAGAATGTTTGGCCAGGAGAGGTGGCGCAAGCCTGTAATCCCAGCACTTAGGGAGGCTGAGACAGGAGAATCGCAAGTTCAAAGCCAGCCTCAGCAATGGTGAGGTGCTAAGCACCTCAGTGAGACCCTGTCTCTACATAAAATGCAAAATAGGGCTGGGGAATGTGGCTCGGTGGTCAAGTGCTGCTGAGTTCAATCTCTAGTACCAAAAAAAAAAAAGGTTTGACATATCAGTTGGTGTATACTATGTACTTAAGGTAGTATTAACCTTCTCTACCAAAGATACCACATTTGGTATGAATGTCTATAATTGAGACTGTATTCTTTGGTTGAGTTTATGTGAAGTCCTTTGTCGTCTTCCACATTCCCTCTGCTTTTTCAGTGACAAACAGGTGAAATTAAATGGAAATGTGATTGGATATGTCACCATTCCATTCCACTAATCTTTTAAGGGTGCCACTAATTTCTGCCATTCAACTCCACATAGGATATTGATTTTGATTTGTCTTTGACAGTGGCTGAAGGATGTTAGGTTTTTGTGGTAGTGAGTATTGAAGCTAGGGGCTCTCTATCACTGAACTATATCCCCAACGCTTTTTTTAAAATTTTGTCTTGTTGTAGATGAACACAATATCTTTATTTATTTTATGTGGTGCTGAGGATCGAACCCAGTGCCTCACGTATGCAAGGCAAGTGCTCAACCGCTGAGCCATAGCCTCAGCACCCCCCCAACCCTTTTTATTTTGAGACAAAGTCTTGCTAAGTTTCTGAGACTGGCTTCAAACTTGAGATCCTCCTGCCTTATCCTCCTGAGTTGCTGGGATTAGTGTGTACACCATGCCCAGTTTTTAAGAGGAGGGTAGTTTTAAGGTCTTCTCTTTAGCTGTAGACCAATGAAGGAATGTGAGTGTTGTGCCAACAACTAAGACCTCTACTCCAGTTTTATATTCAGGGACTGGGGTGTGTTTGTGGACCTGGTGCATGCAGTGTGAGACTTGGACCAGGGTGCCATCTATTATCTTGCCTTCAACAGAGGGATCTGATGATACTTCTGGTCTCTTGGCAATAGCATCAACATGAAATGTGTGAGTATCACCCTTTCCCCAGCATACAGTTACTCGAGTAAATGACCATTGGTCCTTTTGGGAGTAGCCCAGGAATAGTGTGTGATGTTTTTTTAAATATTACAAAAGTTTTCCTTCTAGGGTTGGGTATCTCCTTCAGTAAAAAGTTTTCAGTTCAAAGTCAACTCAGGTCCAGAAACTGGATTAAATATCACAACTTTTACTGGAGAAACTATCTTCAGCTTCGAAATATTCCTATTAATTTATTCTGATGGTATAATTGAGCTATACAGGAATGGTTTGTAGTAGTGTGGAAAAAGTGATGACTCTGGTAAAGAGATGTCAAGATGCCAGAATTACCATGGCTGACCAGTTTTAAACAAGAGAGAATGCTAGATTAGATGCATTATGTGAGACCAGAAAACATACAAGGTGTGCCACAGAAAAGTCTAATGGATATATCACTTACTAAAGCAGCAGAGATAGTGAGTAGATAACGGATCAGCGCCACTGAGAAGCTCATCAGTGATAGATGCCTCTGTAGAACTGAGTTCATTGATCATAGTGAGGGGTGGTATCAGGACTCCAAATAGTGGTCAGAAGATAGCACTTAACCATGAGATGCCAAGTAGATGAGTAATGAGCAGCAAGTATGGAGGAGGAAGTTTAGGAGCATTGAGAGTTATGGAAATGGTTAACAGAATGTGGCTTTCCTAAGGCAAAAATCAAATGAGCAAACTGTAGCAGATAATACCTTGATCATCCTTTTTTATAGCATTCTTTTATCTGCTTGTCTGAGGGTGGGCTCACTCCGCTGGACCTGCCACAGGTGAGCTGATACCTGTGGAAGCACTTTGCTTAGGTTTAGCCTACTTGGTTGCCCTGGAATCTCAGTACTTTCATGGTCTCAAGAATTATAATATTTTTTTTTAAAAAATAAGAGTTTGGAAAGGATAAGGATTAAAGTCCTTCCAAGCCCAATCTTTGGTGAGCTAACGTGGATCACATTGCTAGATACTTAATGTCATTTTCTCTTTGGTTTCCTGAAGAAGGGATGTATGCTGGAATATTTGTCCTGCAGTTTTATACCTTAAGGCAGTACAAGCACTATGGATCACCTTACTGAATTATTTTTAAAAAAGAATTATATTTTAGCTTATCCATTTTTCTTGTTATTAGACAGAGTTGATGCTCTTTCTACTTTTCTAAATCCTAGGGGGAGGCTGGAAGTTGTCTTTTTTTCCCCTTTTTATTGGTGTAGTTATATGTAACAGTGGAATTCATTGTTACATATTTGTATCTGTACACAATATAGCAGTATAATTTGGTCAATTTCATTCCCCATTGTTTCCCTTGTCCTTCCCTTCTTCTCTGCCCTGCCTTCATCCCCTTCCTCAACTCTACTGGTATCCCTTATATTTTCATGAGTTACCCGCCCCCCCAGTTTTTCCCCCTTTTTTCTTTCTACCTTTCACATATGAGAGAAAACATGACCTTTAACTTCTTAGTTTGGTTTATTTCACTTAGCATGATGTTTTCCTGTTCCATCCATTTACCAGCAAATGACATAATTTCATTCTTTATAGTGGAATAAAACTCGATTGTGTTATGTATACCATATTGCCTTTGTTCATTCCTCCATTTATGGACACCTGCATTGGTTCATAATTTGGCTGTTGTGAACTGGGCTGCTATAAACGTGGGTTGCATGTTTTGCTATAGTATGCTAATTTTAATTCTTTAGGATAAATACTGAGGAGTGGTCTAGCTAGGTCAATTCTTAGTCTTTTGAGGAGCCTTCATATTGACTTCCATAATGGTTGTATTAATTTACAATCTTAGTAACAGTGTAAAAGTGTTCCTTACCCCTCATGTCCTTTGTAGGATTTATTATTTGTATTCTTTCTTTTTTTAATTGTACGGGGAATTGAACCCAGGAGTGCTTTACCACTAAGCTACATTCCTGGTCCTGTTTTGAGATGGGGTCTTGCTAAGTTGCTGAGACTGGTCTCGAACTTGTAATCCTCCTGCTTCAGCCTTCCAAGTTGCTGGGATACAAGTATGCACCATCATGCCCAGCTATTGTTTGTATTCTTGATGGCTGCTATTCTAACTGAAGTGAGATAAAATGTTAGTGTAGTTTTGATTTGCATTTCCCTTATTGCTAAAGATGTTGAACATTTTTTCATGTATTTATTGGTCATTTGTACTACTTTTAAGAAGCATTCATTTAGTTCATTTACCCATTTGTTAATTTTTATTTTTATTTTTTGGTGTTAAGGTTTTGGAATGCTACATATTCTGGATATTAATCCTCCATCAGCAGAGTAGCTAGCAAAGATTTTCTCCATTCTCTTCATTCTCCATATTCTTAATTGAGATACAGGCTTTTCTTGTGGTAACTTCATAGACATTATTAATTAAGTGTATAATTAAGTGGATCATGTTCCTGAGCCTTGCACCCTAATAGTTAATATTTTTAAATGTTTCATATTTAAGACTTCTTTGAGAATTGTCTCAGAAAAATCTGTGTGTACATGCTTGTGTATTCAATTTAGAGTGTCAGATACTATAAACTTTGTTTTTTTTTTTTTTTTAAATATTTTTTTAGCTGTAGATGGACACAATGTCTTTATTTTATTGCTTTGTATGTGGTGCTGAGGATTGAACCCAGGGCCTCACGCATGCGAGGCAAGCGCTCTACCGCTGAGCTACAATCCCAGCCCCAGATACTATAAACTTTGAAATGAAAAACCCATGACCCTTGTCCTGTGAGTGCCCACTCAGGTTCTCATTTCCCTAAGCCAACTGCTTTTAATAATTTTAGCTGTTACTTCAAGTTTTTTTTTTTTAAACTTCCATGTTTATAAGTAACAAACTTAGGTCACCATTTTTTTTTCAGTGCTGAAAATCGAACCAGGGTTTCACTCAAGCCAGGCAGGTGCTCTTCCATTGAGCCACATCTCTAGCCCTGTCACTGATTCTTTTTTTGTTTTGTTTTGTTTTGTTTTTTGTACCAGGGATTGAGCTCAGGTGTACTCAACCATTACACTATATCAGCATAAACCCCAACAAGATTTTCTGATATTTTTCTTAGAATTGTGTTAAAGGTAAAACTAATGTAGTTTTGAGTCTCTCCGTACAATCTCAAAAGTTCAATAAGCTCAGTTTGTAGAAATTATGTCTTCTAACTTTGAAACATGAAGCCTATATGAAGAAATTATTTTATAAGAAGTGAAACTTTTCATGTTGAATTTCTCTTAAAAATAATTTTATAGGGAAAAGATGTTTACAAATCAACATGGGAATGTTCATAGCAGCAGTATTCTTTTTTTAAAATATTTTTTAGTTGTTGATGGATTTTTAATTTTATTCATTTATTATTTATATGTGGTGCTGAGGCTCGAACCCAGTGCCTCACGCATGCTAGGCAAGCGCTCTACCACTGAGCAGTATTCTTAATAACTGAAAAATAAACCCAAATGTTCATTAATGAATGAATAAACAAGATATGCTATACTCATTCTATGAGTGTTGTTCAGCAACACAAAAGAATGCAGTACCGGTACGTGCCAAGACATAGATGAACCTTGACATTGTGCTGGGTAAGAGAAGCCAGATGCACAAGGCCATGAATTGTATAGTTCCCTCATCAAAATGGGCAAATCCATAGAGACTGAAAGCAGATGAGTGAATTGTCAGGGGACCTGGGTAAAGGGGAAATGTGGAGTGAGTGTTAATGGATATGGGGTTTCTTCTCAGGGTGATGAAAATGTTCTAAAATTATATAATGATGATTTTTTGCACAACTCAGAATATACAAAAAGCCATAGAATTTTACACTTTAACAGGGTGAAATTTATGCTGTATTATATCTTTTTTTTTTAATTTTTTTTTTTAGTTGTAGATGGACACAATACCTTTATTTATTTTTATGTGGTGCTGAGGTTCGAACCCAGTGCCTCACGCATGCAAGGCAAGCGCTCTACCACTGAGCTACAGCCCCAGCCCCCTGTATTATATCTTAATAAAGTTGCTTAAAAGCCATATAGGCATGGGGATTTTGTTGTGTTTCACCTGAGATAAATTGTGTGATAACAGAAATAGAAAGGTACAATAATGATTACAGCTTACCGAGCAGAGAATGGGGTTAGGGCAGTTTGAGGGCATGAATCATGGTCGTGTTAACTTTCCTTTTAACCTCTTTTGTGTACCAATCCTGGCCACTAGAGAAAAAAAGGAAAAATAGTATCGTGCTGAAAGCTACAACTTTGCTCCTCCAATGACTTCTTTGACAAGTTGGTCAAAATGCTGTCATGGCCAGGAATACTTTAAGCAGAACATCTTTATTTGGAAATAAATATTCAAAAATAAATAGCTGGTGTTCCAGGTGCAGGAGTACAACAGTGAACAGAACAGACTAAATCCCTTCCTTCCCAAAGGGAAAACAGACACCAAATCCAGGACACTGGAAATACTAGTAATAAATAAATCAAACAGAGGGAAGAAAGTTAATGGATGGCTAAATGCTATTATACATAGAGCGGACAAGGAAGCCTTCTCTGAGCAGGAGCTTGTAAAGCTCTAGTTTTTTGTTGTTGTCGTCATTTGTTTTGTTATTTTTAGTTATACATGACAATAGAATATTTTGATATATTTATACAATTAGTTCTGATTTTTTTAAAGAAATTATTAAAATATGTCTACACTCCTTTCTTCACCTTCCTTAGCACCTTTTGTAATCTGGTTCTTGGTTCCTCCAGTAACTGGAGTTTGGGAGAAAGGTCATCAGTGGTTTACTAACTTTAAGGGCTTCTGTTTTCTTCAGCTGCAATCTAAGATTCTGATCATATCTTTGGGAGGAGGCTCTGAAGTTTCTGCTTCTCTGGCTGCTTTTATGAATTTTTTTTTTAAATATTTTTTTAGTTGTAGATGGACACAATATCTTTATGTTATTTATTTTTATGTTGTGCTGAGGATCAAACCCAGTGCCTCACGCATGCGAGGCAAGCGCTCTACCACTGAGCCACAATCCCAGCCCCTATGAATTTTTTTTTTAATGCTTCATTGTAGGTGTTCTGGTTTATTTTTTTTTAACATCCTTTTCTTTTCTCTGCAAACTTTTCTCAATAAACCATTCTTCTCTTATGGCTTAATTTTTTAGTTCCTAGAAGTTATTTGGAAATCTGTAATTTCACTTCATACTTCTCTGCGAGCATCCAGGGCCTCTGTTCAGCTGCATGTTGGTGGCCATAGCTGCCCCTCAGATAGCTGAGATTTCATGTATCTATAATGGGACTTATATTCCTCCACATGGACTTCCTGTGCAATATTTCAGTTGGTCTTTGAAATAGTTTTTACTCTTAATCCTTCTTTCTACTCTTGGCACTTGGGAATATACTCCCCCGCCCCAACCTAGATTGTTTTATCTCTGTTATTTTACTTTTTCTTATCTCGATTTAATCCTATACAGGTGTGCCAATTTTGTTAGAGCTTTCTCTTTCTCAAGTCACTTCATTTTTTTCTCATAGTGCTGGAAATTGAACCCAGGACCTTGCACATGCTAGGCAAGTGCTCTACTGTAGAGCCCCCACACACACATATCTCCCTTCAGTATTTGATATCTAGGAATGTTCTCTCCATGGGGCCTTGTACAATGTTAAGTACATAAGTATGTTAAGTGAAATAATTAAATGTATAGGGAGAAGTTGAAAGGTTCAGAAAAGACCAGCTTTCTCAGTGGGTGAAAGGAATACTCTATGAGGGAGGAGTGGAACTTAAAGCACCAGGGACTCTTAAGGACTAGATGAAGAATTCCAGATCTTGGTGGATGATGAGGAAGAAGATGAGAGCTAATTATTTTGTATTTGTATAAATGTTAAAGAAAGCAGGATGATCTTTAATTTGAGCATAGAAAAGCACAGTTGGATTTAAATTTTCTTTAAATCTAAGAGTAGTTATGCAGCAAAACATCCACTGAGCAATTAAAAATAAGGCCTCACATATGCTAGGCAAGCACTCCATCACTGAGTTATAGCTCCAGCCCCTAAATAACACATAGAAATATAGGCAAGAAAGGTCTGGGGCTGTAGTTAAGTGTTAGAGTGCTTACTTAATATATACAGGGCCTTGGGTTCGATTTCCAGCACTCCAAAACAAAATAATAAAAAACAATAAATAAACAACAATAAAAAACAACAAAAAACCTCAGATACTATATATAACATGGAATAATATTGAATCGTGAAAAAATTGTTTATAAATGTTATATACTGGAGATATATATTGGAAAATAGGTGTATAACGTAAAACAACTATGTCATATGGGTGAAATTATGTTTAGAACATCTCAGGTTTGAGGTGGTACAGTGGTGCACTCCTGTAATCCCAGAGACTTGGAAGACTGAGCAAGATGATTTCAAGCTCAGGAGTTCAGGGCTGACATGGGCAACATAGTGAGACCCTATCTCTTAAAAGCACAACAGCAGATCTGGGGTTGTTGCTCAGTGATAAAGCACTTGCCTAGCATGTGTGAGGCACTGGGTTCAATTCTCAGCACCACATACAAATAAATAAAATAAAGGTTCATGGACAAATTAAAAAAAATATTAAGGCCAGGTGCAGTGGTGCATGCCTGTAATCCCAGCACTTTGGGAGGCTGAGACAGGAGGATCGTGAGTTCAAAGCCAGTCTCAGCAATGGCGAGGTGCTAAGCAACTGAGACCCTGTCTCTAAATAAAACACAAAATAGGGCTGGGGATGTGGCTTAGTGGTCGAGTGCTCCTGAGTTCAATCCTCAGTACCAAAAAAAAAAAAAAAGCATTGTCATTATTCTTTCCCTGGGCCCTGTATATCTCAGGGAAAACAGATGTCAAATTTCTATTATTGTCTGCATTTTCTCCTCCATTTCTGTTTTAAGTTATATAACTGATCCAGTGATAATTGGACTTACTTACATTAACAATTAATTTGAAATTCCTAAAATAGCAATTTAGCCACTTAGAGTAAACATGAATAATACTATTCTTTGTTGAATATTGATGTCAGTGGATTGTTTGGCTTCATTATAAACAATTCCTTCAGTAGAGTAGTACATCCCACTAGTTTATATCACTTCAGAGCATATTGTTCTGTTTTGTGTATGCATCAAAATTAACTTTAAAAAACTAGGTCTTTTAGGGAATTATTGTTTCTCATAAGGCCTTAGAGGAATGATAAATGAGTATACTATATACTCTAATTTGAATAATGGCTTTTTACACTTACACATTTAGTTTTTTCACAAGAATTATTTTGGTAAAATGCCAGATAGTTTTACTTACTTATAGATGTTGGCTGTGTATTGTGGATTGGCAATTTGCTAGGCAGTCATCAATTATTTTTACAATTACTCGAATCACTTATTGTTATCATTGATGTGATATAAAGATTCTTTTTGTAAAAACTCTAATAATTGATAATTTGGAAAAGGACTGTAATAAAATCTTAGCTTAATATAGCCAAAAATAATTTCTCTGTTTAGGAGTTGGTAATGCTTCTCTTAGAATACGATGCTGATACTACAGTGGTGAATGGGAGTGGACAGACAGCAAAAGAAGCTACGCATGACAAAGAAATCAGAAGCATGCTTGAAGGTAACTGCACCCCAGTTTTTACTGCTTTCAGAACTGAACTCTTCCTGCTTGTTCTGCAGTTAAAAATATCTGATGTTCAGACATTTTTGTTAAAAAAATTTTTTATGAACATATATTCATTGTATTAATGAGTCAGCGCAATATTTTCTTATGTGCATACAGCAAACAATGATACAGTCCAATCTTTTTTCTCTCCCCCTTCCCAATTTCAAGTATTCACTGTTCTCCTTTCAGGTCAACTTTGCTTGTCAGATATCTGTAGATCAGTGTCTTAATTTACTCTTGTGTTAAAACAAATTCTTTCATTATTGATGAACAAGAAGTCATATCATCTTTGTCAGGCAGTATATCATATGATTTAGGGGCATGCAGAACGTATTAGTTGTGGTTTCTGCCTTTTAATACATTATAGACTAATTAAGAGGATAAGATAACTATCTTTGATCCTGTCCTGTTGTTTTTTTTCATATTTAATTTATTTTTTATTCTATTTAGGCTTACATGATAACAGAGTGCAATTTGATTCATTGTACATAGATAGAGGATAACATATCAATTCTTTAGTTGTAAGTTGTATAGAATCACAACATATATGCAGTCATACATAAAGTTAGGGCTATGATGACCATCATATTCCACCACCTTTACTGTCCCCATGCCCCCTCTGTCCTATTGTTTTAATATATCAAGATGAGAACCTAGAACTGAGATTTTCCTGACAGACTAGAATGTTAGGTTAGCCTGACAAGTTGACATTTATAAGGGAAATTGTAAAGACATGCTCTAAGGCTCTTCCAAAACCTAAATTGTGCAAGAACAAGGGATTATTTGACTTTATGGGTAATATGATTTGTCAGCTTATGTGTTCATATATCCTGGGAAATAGAAGTAGAGACTTAATTGAGTGATTCTGTTCTAATGAGATCCCCCTAGCCAATATAATACCATTTGTGGATAAAGCACTAAACAGTCATTGGCAGACTACGAGAGGTGCATTGAGCAACCCGCAAAGACCATACATAGACCAGAAATCAGATTAGAGGATAATGTACAAAGAGACAGGAAATGTTTTGCCCTAGAGAGATAGACATGAGTAGGCACAGTGAAAGCATACTCAAATATCTAAAGAGCTGTTATTTGGGAAAGGATGATTTTATTTGTGCTAGAACCATGGCCAGCTGATGGCCTTCTTGATATGGTACGAGAGAGTTTATATTTGGGTTCAGTGTATTGTCATAATGGTGTGAGTTGCCTTGGAAAGGACAGTGAGTTTCCTATGATTGGAGGTATTTGGGGAGAGGGTAAACTACTACTTGTCATGCAAAAAAAGAATACTTTTTGAAAAAATTTCTTATTTGTCTTTTTAAGTATTTTTTTGAGTTGTTTATGGATCTTTATTTTATTCATTTATGATTTATATGTGGTGCTGAGGATCGAACCCGGTGCCTCACACATGCTAGGCAAGCACTCTACTACTAAGCTACAACCCCAGCCCCTCATTTGTCTTTTTATTTTGAAAAATCTCCAACCTATCAGAATGTTTCAAGGTTAATACAATGAACAGTTGTATGTCCTTTACTTAGATTCATCAATTGGTGGATATTTTGCCATACCCGGGTTATCCTTTTACATAGTTGATGTTATTTACTTTTTTTGATTAAATAATTTGAGAATAATTTGCAGACAGAATTGATAATTCAGTATGTATCTCTTAAGAACGAACATATTTTCTTATATAATCATATAATTTTAGTCTTTCCTCAGTATCTCTAGGGGACTGGTACTAGGACATCCCTGGATACCAAACTTTGCAGATGCTCATATCCCTTACATAAAATGTATTATTTTATAACTTACGCATGTCTTCCCAAGTAGCTTAAATTACCTCTAGATTACTTATAGTCCCTAATATAGTATAAATGCTATGTAAATTGCTGTTTTACTATATTGTTTAGGGAATAATTACAAGAAAAAGTTTGAACAAGTTCAGTACAGATACAAAATATTTTATATTGTAATCAAATAATTTATTTTAACTATTTTATTTCAATCTTATTGGTTAAATCCACAGATGTGGAACCCATCGATATAGAGGGCTGAGTTTATAATGATCACTTTCAGGGAACTTAACATTAATATACAGATTGAGCATCCCTAATCCAAAATTGGAATTGCTTGAAAATGCAAAATTTTTGAGTACCATGATGCTCAAAAAGTTTTGGATCCTTGAGCATTTCCCATTTTGGATTTTTGAATTAATGTTGTTTTATAAGTGAGGTCTATGCACATATTCTAAAGTCAAAAAATTCCCAGATTTGGAACACTTCTGATCCCAAACATTTTGGATAAGGGATACTCAACCAATAACAATATTATATACATTTTATGCATATGAATCTTGCCAGTTGTCTAAATAATGTCATTTTTAGCGTTTTCCACAGTGTCTAGGATCTAATCAAGAGTCTGTGTTGCATTTAATTGTCACATCTCTCTAGTCATCTTTTGTCTGAAACAGTTCTGCAGCCTTCCTTCACCCCCTTCATAATGTTTACCTTTTAGAAGAGGAAGGCATTTGTGGAACTGTTTGTAGAACGGCCCTCAATTTGAGTTTTTCTTTTTCATATGACCAGACTCAGGGTATGCATTTTTTTGGCAGGGATATTGTGTAGGTGAGCTTGTGTCTTCACCAGTGCATCACAGGAGACACAGAATGTCACTTTGTTCCATTATTGGTGAAGTTAACTCTGATCAGTGGGTGGTCCACTAGAATAGTATATTTCTCCTTTGTAATTAATAAACTGATAGAAAAACTTGATACCACATAATATATTTTGTTTACCAATAAACTTTCAGCCAGTGGTTTTAACATTCATTGATGATATTTGTCCAAATTATTTATCTTTGTGGTGATTGTGAAATCGTGATTTTCTGTCACGATTTCTAGATCTATCAAACTAGATTTCCCGGGTATTCTGCATTTCATGTGTACTACTATAAACCCACTCTGTGAAAGTATATAAATATCTATTAAGGTGAAGGTAGACTTCAGGACCACTGAAATCCCAACTAACTATGGATTCTGATTGAAATGAAAGAGTTTAGTGTCTTATTAAATTTAAATTTTAATATTTTTTGGATGTGGAGTATTTCCTTTATGACACATTTATTGGGATAAAAATAAATGAAAAAATACATTATTTTTGCAAATAGAAGATGTCCTTAAACAGCCATCACGATTTTGCTTACTATTTTTGCATATAGATGTCCTTATAAACGGCATCCACATGAAGAAACAGAATGTTAACAGCACTCTAGGGGCCCCCTCACCAAAAGTTGGAATATTTGCTTTTCATTTGCTGGATCAACAGTCTTTGCTTTGAATAAATACAGGACAGGAACTGGCCCAGGAACATTTGAAGGGTTTTCAACTTCAAATCCCTATTTGCCCTCATTTGTGAGCCTAGAAAATCTGAAAGAAATATTAGGGTATCCTTTATATCCTTTCCCTGAATTGTGAAACAAACATTATTAAGCATTATTTGACTACTGATATGTATTGTGCTGGGTACCATGTAAATGCCTGGATACATTAAAATAAGAACAGATGCTGGACTTAAAGGACTTCTGAGAGAGGACTGGGGATATAGCTCAAGGATAGAAAGCTTACCTAGCATGTATGAGGCCCTGGGATCCGTCCAGAGACTAAGGGAATAAATTATAGGTCAGGATAATGCAGTAGTGAAAGCATGTACCAAGGGATTACTGCTCTCGAAGAGCTCATAGTGAAAGGAAATATTGAAGATAGTGGTTCCCAGTAACAAAAGCCACTGAGAGCCTACATAGACAGAGAGTCTGGATATGGAAGCAAAAATGTGAGAATAGATAATGAGTCTCAGTTACATCATCATTTCTTAAGACAAAGCTAAACTGGTTTCTGCTCTTCCTGTATTCAGTGTTTTTGTTACCTGTAGTTTAAATGCAGTAGTTTGCATAGTGTCTAGATCAAGGATTAGCATGTAGTAATTTCTAACTGTTAATAATGTTCATCTGTTTCCCCAGTCGTCTGGTTCCCCAGCCTATTTCTCTGCCTATGACTCCACTTTAGCCAGGAAGACTTCTAGGAGAATAATTCTTCCTTGTAACCTTTGCATAGGATATTGTATATGTGTGTTAAATGGTATTACTGAACTTTGTATGAACTTGTTTCTTCTCTGTAAGTCAAAACAGAATTCAAATCTAGCAGAAATGAGACCTTATTGACATATTCTACTCTTAGATCAGATTGCCAGTTGCTCTTTTCACACAAACATGAATTTGAAAAGAGAATGAGCTTTGGAACCAGCTTGCCTAAGTTCACAGCCCAGCTCCTCCACATGTGATCTTGTCCAAGTTCTCTGACCTGTGAAGCCTCCATTTCTTTGTTTATAGAGTTAGGATAGTAGCACCTGCCTCAGGGTGAATAGGATGATATAGCAAGTTAATATTTTTAGAATGTTTTGAATTGCACGTGACATGTAGTGTTATGATATTTATTAAATAGAATAAATTTTATATTGTGTGGAAGTATGTAAGTAGATTAAAACCTATCTGCATATGCTGATATAATTTGTGCATTTTTCTACCAATGCATTTTTCTTTTTTCTTTTTTTTTTTTTTTAATATTTATTTTTTAGTTGTAGGCAGACAGAATATCTTTATTTTATTTTTATGTGGTGCTGAGGATCGAACCCAGTGCCTCCCGTGTGCTAGGCAAGCACGCTACCGCTGCGCCATAACCCCAGCCCCAATGCATTTTTCTTATTATTTTTCTCTTCCAATTAAAAAGTCTGAACAGTTTATCTACCTTTCCAAGGCAGATACATAATAGTATTTTACTATGCAAAAGTAATTCATAATTGTGTTGAGTATTATTGAGTAAAATAAAGTCCTCTGAATTGGAAACATAATTCCATCAAACTTGAAGGAAATTGAACTCCTCTAAAATGAGAACCCATAATCTGCATTTGAATTACAGTTCAAAACATTTTTTTCACTATGATTACATTTTTCTCTATATGTCTTTGTAATGAATTTGCTAATAGTATGCTGACTAGTAGCAGAATCATACTTTTTTTTTTTTTTGCAGCTGTAGAAAGGACACAACAAAGAAAGCTTGAAGAATTACTTTTAGCAGCAGCAAGAGAAGGCAAAATAGCAGAACTCACGGCTCTGGTAATACAACAATAAGTGAAAATAGTTCTTTAAGAAATTTTATACTTAATGTAAAGTTCATAATTTCATGAACTGTGGGACTGAAAGTGCCAGAGATTATAATAAAGGGACAAAAGTCCTTAAATGTCTAACAACACTGAGCATGGTAATAGTTTAAGCGGGACACATTTTAAATGGTGATTTTTTTTTTCTGAATTTCTGATTTACATTCCCACCCCCTACTGAAAAACCTGAAGGATAAAAATCTAATTTTTCATAGAAAATAGTGAATATAAGGACAACTTAATTTTTTTTTTAGATTAAGCCAATTTAAAATTGAAACACAATATAAAGGACTCTATGAGGGAATAAGTTTTTTTAAAAATTTTGATGAGCAGTAGTTTCTGAAAGGAATACTGTCCTTCTAGAACATAGAAAAGAAGGGTGATATTTCAGAATATTATATCATGTAAGTGCAGACTGAAAGCTTTGCACACTTTTTTCCCTCCTAGGAGACCTACTTTGCAGTTTCCATTTCCTGCATAGTCTCATTAAACATGAAACTCTAAATTTGTTCTGAATTCAAGACTGAAGCATTGCCATTTGCTTTAAAGTTATTTCAGCTTTATTTGAAAAGGCTTCTTTAGTTTCTAAGTATAGTGCCTGAAACATTTTTTAAATTTTGTGAAATGGAGACTATATAAAGAAATTTCTAAAACAGTGAAGTGGGAACAACAAATTCAATAGAACTTTGACATTTACACATTTAACATCCATGGTTTTAACTCTTCTCAGGGACTGTTCATGGTAGCCTGATTCATAGCTTTGCTGTTACCAGTGTGAAATGCAAGACTGGTAGGAGCAAGCACATTTGGTGGACTTTTAATGTCTGGGTGGATAGGGTGGCACTGGCATAGCGTGTAGTATCTCGTGACCAGGGGCATATGGAACCTGGACATAGGCCTGTGATTTTGTGGCATTTGTGTGAAGAGCACAGGAGCGGTAAGGTTGGCTGGTTTAGTGAGCAAGAAGCCATGGATAGTCTAAATACCAACAAGCCCCGCTGTTCTCCAGGCTGTGTTTGAAACACCTTCTGTGGGTTATGGGAGAACGTCTGTTTTTGATGTATAATTCTGCATTGCATTTCTTTCATTGTTAGCTCAACAGGCCTAATCCTCCTGATGTTAATTGTTCAGATCAGTTAGGAAATACACCATTGCATTGTGCAGCCTACCGGGCCCACAAGCAGTGTGCCTTAAAACTTCTAAAAAATGGAGCAGATCCTAATCTGAAGAACAAAAATGGTAAGCATATTGATGAAAGCCTTTGTTGGTCATTCTGAAGCCATAAAATGAGTCAACATTATATAAGATTATTTTGCTTTAGTATTCAGCCTTTAACTATATGATCTCTACTTTTGAAGTCAAGGCATTCACTAAAGAAACAATAAACATTAGTTTTCTTTGCAGTTAAGACTTAAAATCTTTGGTATTGCTTACTTATGCAAAGGAGACAACCAGTGTTGATTAAGATAGATCTGACCTTCAAGGGAAAAGTAAGTACAGTTGATTCTAGTTGTTTGTGTTAGTTATACTCCATAACATTACCACCAACACTGAATTAATGAATTCTGAACCATTGTTCCCAGGAGAAGCTCAGGAGGTTCTTGGGAGCCTCTCATCACATTTTCACCCACTGATCTATAACATTTGTGGGTCTGTTTTAACACCTTATTTAATATATACTGTTGATTCATTAATACTCAAATCATGAGTAACGGAATCATAACTATGCCTGAATGAAGCTTGGCTAAGTTGTGTTTTTTGTGGAAGGCACATAACTGTCTTGCACTTAGGAACACTAGGCAGCACTTCAGTACCATGCTTTAGGGCCATTTAAAACATCAAAGACACCAACAAAAACACAAAAATGTGACTCTAAATACAAACCACAACAGGGACACTTGTTCCTTATGAGAGCTGAAACAAGTGTCACCTTGCTGTAGCTCAACTTGTAGAACAAGTTGGGAAAGTGTCAGGCAACTCAAAATTTTTTCCCATTCTGAGAATGTGCATGAATAACCAAGAAATTACCACAGGTATTAATTTTGGGGTTACAGATAAATTTAGCAATAGGCAAGTTGGCAAATATGGAATCTACAAATGTTGTGAATCTAGGGTGCATGCGTGATTGTATCAAAGACAGAATTGAATAACCAGAAGAGAAGCTGCCAGAGGTATCTTGAATAATTAAAGGGGTAATATTCCATGAGGGCCTTTTATGTCACTTAGGATGCTTCCCTCTGCCTCTGACCAGCCTATATTAGTACTTGTCACCACTCCTACAGGAAGGACCTTGTGTTCAGCTCTGTCAGAGCCTAAGTTGTGTTTCATGGTAGTAGTTATCTTATGGAGCTGTCTGCCTTAAAACTAACCTCATTAGGGTAGGGATACTATTTTATTAACTGGTTTACCTAGCACCTAGAGCAACATATAGCACATAATATTGTTCTAAGTGTTGTGTGTTTGTTGAAGGTTTGGGGTAAATAGAAGTTATTTCATGAAGGAGTATGTATTTGATATAGACTCTGAAATCCTAGTAGGATTTAAAGAAAAAATTCACATCTAAATGCTTCAATTTGTATCTCTAACAAAAGGCCCTATCCTTATGTTTTTCTTTTATTCTATAAACACAATACCTTTATTAAGATTTTGATTCCTTATGATAAGAAATTTAGAAAAGGGTATTCTAGGCAGAGAAAAGATTATGAAAAAAACATGAAAGTGAAAATATAAGTTGAGTTGAGGGGATATCTCCAGGTTGGCACATCCAAGAGCACACAGAGGGAACAATACTAGGTACTACTACATACAGGGTAGACTTGTATAGTGGAAAGCCTTGGAATGGCAAGTCATCTTACCCCTTAATTTGGAAGGTCACTTGTAGCACACCTCAATTTGGACTAGCCACATTTCAGGTACCTATTAACTACAAGTGATTTGCATCTACCATATTGGACAGTACAGCTCTGAATGCACCAAACTATTTAAGGCTCTGTGGTTAACTATGCTGCTCTTACTTTGCATCTTTTTTTTTTCTTTTGTGGTACTGGATATTGAACCTAGGGATGCTCAGACACTAAGCTACATCCACAGCCCCTTTTCCTTTTTGAAACAGGGTCTTACTAAGTTGTTCAGGCTGGCCTTGAACTTGTGGTCCTCTTGCTTCAGCCTCCTGAGTTGCTAGAATTACAGATGTCCACCACCACACCCAGCTTACATATTGCTGTTCTTTCTGCAAGAAATGCTGCTTTTCTGTTTGTCCATATGGTAAATCCTATTCTCACTTCAGGAGCTGGCTGAAACTCTGCTTCCCCCAAGAGGCTCTCCCTACATCCCTAAAATACATATAGGTTCTTCTTGGAATAAAGGTTTGGGAGAAATTGGAAGATAGAGAAGGGGATATATTTATGAAAAGGGAAAGAAAATAAGTTTCATGGAAGCCAAAAGAAGAAAGAAAATGCAGAGTTAAGGGGTGGGATGTCATTGGTATTATGTTCAACTTAGACTGAAGAAGATAAACACTAAGGAATGGCTGTGGAATTCATTGACTTGATGCCTGGTGGTCATTTCTGAAAGAGCAGTTTTCACTGGGTGGTTGTTGAACAAAGGCTAGTTCAGGGCTTGAGGATTGAGTAGGACGTGAAGAAGCTGAGATAGCACTACTTAACTATTTCCATTTAAGAACAGATGGCGTCATAGTCAAGTGGAGTTTATTATATTTTTTTGTTTCATATGGTGCTGGGGGTGGAACCCAGGGGCTTCGCACATGCCAGGCAAATGCTCTGTTTCTAAGCTACATCCCTATCCCTAAAATGGAGGGTATTTTTTAAGGCAAAGGGAAATTTAAGCCTGTTTAAAGTTAAGGAGGAATATGTAATAGAAAAAGAGCTTGAAGATTTAGTTGTGATAGAAAATGTAATTTTTAAAAAGGTAACATTTATGGTAGTAGCAAAAAACAATAAGTGGGTATATATTTTATAAAAGGTTCTTAGTTTTTTATGGAGGAAGTTATAAACACAACAGAAAAGAACATCTAAAATAATAAACCTACCACATTTTTGGTGGAGAGGAACTCAATATTAAAAAGCTAGTGATTGGGGCTGGGGCTGTGGCTCAGTAGTAGAGCACTTGCCTAGCATGCGTGAGGCCCTGGGTTCGATCCTCAGCACCACATATGAATAATAAATGAATAAAATAAAGATCCATCAACAACTAAAAAAAAAATTTAAAAAAAAAAAAAGCTAGTGATTCTCCCAAAATTAATTTATGAATTTGAAGCAATTCTAAATTTATATGGGAAAGTCAAAGGCTCAAACTGTTAAAGAGGAGGAGAACCTGGGGTATTTCTCTGCTGGATAAAAGGACTAATTATGAACCTATGGTAATTAACACTTCCATTTATTCAACAAATACTTAGTGTGTGTGCTGGGTAATATTCCAGATGTTAGGGAGCAGTGAAGAAAGCAAAGCAGGCCAGTATCTGTTTTCAGGGAGTTTATATCTATGTGAGATGGGAAAATGGAGCTGGGCACAAGGGCGCTCGCCTGTAATTCCAGCACTTTGGGAGGCTGAGACAGGAGAATCGCGAGGTGCTAAGCAACTCAGTGAGACCCTTTCTCTAAATAAAACACAAAATGGGGCTGGGGTCGAGTACCCCTGAATTCAATCCCTGGTACCAAAAAAAAAAGAGAGAGAGAGAGAGAGAGATGGGAAGATGGAGGATTTAGAGTGCAGCAGTGATACAATCTGACTTAAGTTACAAAATATTATTTCTCTAGTTCTAAGTAGAATAGACTGCAGGAGGGCTGGGACAGAGAGGAATAGCAATGAAGAGGTTGTTGGAATAATCAAGGTGAGAGATGATGTTGACTTGAGTAGGATCATGACAATAAAGGTTGGTAGTTCAATGGTTAGCTTTTTAATACATTTTTAAGGAAGAGTGGTCAGGATTTTCCCATGGTTTGGATGTGAAGTTGTCAAGGATGACAATGTTTGACTTAAGCACTTGGAAAAAGCCTTTAATTATTTAGGAAGGGAAGGTAGCAGGTTAGCAGCTGGTCCAAAGGAAGTTTGGCTTTTCAAGATATTTAAAATTTGAAATATCTGTTATACAAATCAAAAGACATTTGGAAATAGAAGTTTGAGGTTAGTGGAAAGATCTTGGGGGAGAAAAATACTTGGGAATTATTAGCACAAAGAGTTAATTAAAATCATAAAATGGATAATATCTCTCAGCAAGATCTTGGTATTGGTATTGATGAGCAGACCAGGTAGTTTAGAAATGAAAGCCTGCACGAAGTGGAGCTTAAGAGATGACAGCCAGTACTTTTTTTTTTTAATGGTGCTAGGGATTGAACCCAGGGCCTTGTGCATGTGAGGCAAGCACTCTACCAACTGAGCTACATCCCCAGCCCCAGCAGGCAGCATTTTAAGTGAGTGGTTAAAGAATGCTGTGACAATAGGCTATCCATGAGAAAGAAGTGATTTTAGATGTCTATTTTTTATACTGATTATTAAATTTCATATACATCAAAGATATAATATACATGACAATCTTTAAAACATTGAGAGGCTCTGCTTTTGGCCATAATGGAGTTAATTCATCACCCTTATTCCTATTTTCCATATCCTCATATTGGAAGTCCTAACAAGTATGATAAACGAAAAGTACTAAAGTCATGGAAAAAGTAAAACTATCTTTATTCACAGACTGACATGATCATTCGTATTAATAGTCAAATAGTTCAATATAAAGAAAATCAATTATACATATAAATATATTTAGTTCCTTTTTAAAAATTTGTTCTTTTTAGATATACATGACAGTAGAAGGTATTTTGACATATTGTACATGCATGGAGTATAACTTACTCTAATTAGAATCCCATTCTTGTGGTTGAACATGATGTGGAATTACACTGATCATGTATTCATATATGAACATAGGAAAGGTATGTCTGATTCATTCTGTCTTTCCTATAATTTCCCATAATTTCATCTCCCTCCCTACCCTTCATTCCCCTTTGTCTAATCCAATGAACTTATGTTTTTCCCCCTCACCCCTTATTGTGTGCTAGCATCCACGTATCAAAGAGAGCATTCAGGCTGGGCGTGGTGGCGCAAGCCTGTAATCCCAGCACTTTGGGAGGCTGAGACGAATTGCAAGTTCAAAGCCAGTCTCAGCAATGGCGAGGTGCTAAGCAACTAGTGAGACCCTGTCTCTAAACAAAACACAAAATAGGGCTGGGGATGTGACTCAGTGGTTGAGTACCCCTGAGTTCAATCCCCAGTACCAAAAAAAAAAAGAGAGAGAGAGAGAACATTCAGCCTTTGCTTTTTTGGGATTGAGTTATTTCACTTAGATGATAGTCTCCAGTTTCATCCATTTATGGGCAAATGCCATATTCATTCTCTCTCTCTGTGTTTGTTTTGTTTTGTTTTTATTTTTTTTGGTTACTGAGGATTAAACCCAGGGGTGCTTAAACACTGAGCAACATTCCCAGCCCTTTTTTAATATTTTATTTAGAGACAGGATCTCAGTAGATTGCTTATAGCCTTGCTAAGTTGTTGAGGCTGGCTTTGAATTCATGATCCTCTTGCCTCAGCCTCCCAAGCTGCTGGGATTACAGGCATGTGCCACCGTGCCCAGTGTTATTCTTTATGACTGAGTAATATTCCATTGTGTATATATACCACATTTTCATTACCATTCATCTGTTGAAGGGCACCTAGGTTGGTTCCATAGCTTAGCTATTGTGATCAAATATGGTTTTAAATACTATCCAGAAGTTGAACTTGAAAAAACCAAACCATTTATAATATATTATAATTTTATGAAATAATAAGAAACTTGATGAAAGATGTACAAAATGTGTACACTGAAAAACCACAGAAAATTGATGAGAGAAATATAAGAATATTTAAATAAATGGGAGAATTATTATTTTTAGGAATCAGAAGACTTAGCATAGTTGAAGTATCAGTTTTCCCCAATTTGTTCTAGTGATTTAGTGAAATCCTGATAAAGTCCCAGCATACTTCTTTGATGCAAATTGACAAATTGATCATAAATTTTATATGGAAATAGAAAAGACTTAGGAGATGTACACAATCTTATTGTAGGACAGTGTAGTATTGATACAAAAAATAGATAACATAGATCAATAGAGCAAGAGAGAGTCCATAAATCAATCCACATATATGGTCAATGGATTTTGAGAGGTGTTAAGGCAGTCAGTGGAAATGGATAAACTTTTTAAAAGCGGTATTAGAAAAAATAGAATAATAGCATGGAAAACAGTGGCCCTTGGCCCTGACCTCATGCTATATGTAAAAGTTAGCTCTCAAAGGATCACAGAAATGAATAAACAATTTAAACTCATAAAATGTTTTTCAAAAACTCAGAAAATCTTACTTAGGGTTTTGGCAAATATTTCCTAAATATGAGATTGAAAAATGAATAAAATATTGATAAATCGGACTTTGTAAAAATTAGCAAGGTTTGCTTTTTAATAGGTATTGTTAAAATATTAGCTCCTGTGTGGGAGAAAATACTGACAAAAAGTACATACAATAGTAGAGTTGTATTAAACTATATTAAAAAAATCCTTATAACACAATTGGAAGTAAGCAACCCCATTTCGAAAGGTTCAGCTACTTCACTAAAGAAGATATAAAGGTGAGGGGAAAATAAGCATGTGATTAAAGGCTTCAGATAGAGATGTTATACCTAGATTAAAATTAATCCACATGGAAAAAATTACATGAAGATAAAGGGATATATACTATGATGTTTATTTCAGATCTACTTAAAATAGAAACCCTCCTCCTTAATCTGTGGATTGTCCTTGCAATAATACTAAAATAGATGAAACTAGAGCTATATGTGTCAACATGGATAAATTTTGAATAGAGCAAATTGTAGATAGATAGCTACATTGTCCAGTAAATTCAACATTAAAACCATATTTAAGCTGGGCAAGGTGGTGCACGCCTGTAATCCCAGCACTTTGGGGGGTTGAGACAGGAGAATCGTGAGTTCAAAGCCAGCCTCAGCAACAGGCGAGGCGCTAAGCAACTCAGTGAGACCCTGTCTCTACATAAAACACAAAATAGGGCTGGGGATGTGGCTCAGTGGTCGAGTGCCCCTGAGTTCAATCCCCAGTACCATAAGAACAAAAAACAAAAACCCAACATATTTAACATTAAAAAACTGTTTTATGAATACTTTTTTGTATATTAAAAATAGATGTGCATAAGAATTATAATAGTAGCTAAAGAATCATGATTATCTTTTAACGTTAATGGCATTTTACAGACATTTAACACTGAAAGGTAAACAAGAATGGAAGGAGTGTGTAGGTATCTGTGTAGGTATCTGGAAAGGATTTCCTTAATGGGCTTCATGAACTATATAGCAATGGGAGAAGCCACAGTACATAATTTTAATTTTCTCTACCAATAACTAGTTAAGTGCTAAAGTTGTTTTCTTGCCTTGATATTGGGGCAGAGGAATCCTAAAAGCTTAGGCTAAAAGGGGCACAAAACCAATAAAACAGATGTTAAAATATGATTCCTAGAATCTTTTTACCAGTTTATTAAAGACTTGACATTTTTTCATACAAATTCCATTCTTAAAAAAATCTTCACTTTTAAACATTGAAAAGCTGTTACTGGGTAGCTGGGACCACAGGAGTGTGCCAGTGCCCCTGTTCTCTTGGAGCTGGTATTTTGATGGGAGGTGATAGACAAAATACATGCTATATCAGCCAATAAGGTACAGAAAAATAGAAATAGGATAAAAAGAATAGAGAGTGATAGCACTGGGCTATTGCCTTTAGAAAAGATGAAAGGAAAGGGTTCCCTGCAGTGACTTTGAACAAAGAGCTGAAGAGAGACTAAGCCCTGAGAATCTGGCAGAAGAACATTCATGGAAAGCAATTGTAAAAACTCTTGAGAAGGGAGCTTTTGACATATTTGAGGAAAACGAATGCTGCTAGAGCAGAATGAGCTGGGGAGCAGTAGGTGATATCAGAGGATGATGAGGGGCTTGGTCCTTTGCAAGTATAGAGTTTTGAGCATGAAAATTGATTTGAGTCCCACATCACTAATCACTTTATATCCTTTATCAAGTAATCTTTCCTTTTCCATTGATGTCATAACTTTCTCATACATTTTAAGAATTTAGTTTCTTTTTATGTCCTGTTTTTAAAATTCTCTTCCTTTGCTAGTATTGCACCTTTTAAAAATATTTTTAGTTGTACATGGACACAATATCTTAATTTATTTTTATGTGGTGCTGATGATCTAACTCAGTGCCTCACACGTGCTAGGCAAGTGCTCTACCGCTGAGCTACAACCCCAGCCCCAGTATTGTGCTTTTAATGCTTTTTTAAATATATGATGTTTCCCCCTTACTACTTTATTTTTTAGGATTTTCTTTGACCTTATTTGTTTGTTCTTTCAGATGGCAATGATAATAATTTTCTTAGGTTCCTGAAAAAGTACTGTTGGAATTTAATTAAAATTGTATTCTATGTAAATTAATTTGAAGAGAAATGGAATCTTTATTGAGTTTTCCCATTAAGGAAAAAATGTGTACTATGCACAGTTTAAAATATTCCATCTTTTCTATTTTTTACTTATTTCAGTCAATAAGAAATGTAGCACATTTTTGAAATGATTGGTTATGGAGCTCATATAGGTAGGGAAGCTATTTCATTTAATTCAAATTCTATTTTATTGAGTTCTTATTGTATATCAGGCACTTTAGACATTGAGTCTAGAAATGAGGCTCTGTCCTGGGGTTTCATCTAGTTAGCAGGAGCTAGGAATTTATTTTTGGTATTAGGACAGAATTTGATGATAGAAATCATATTATCTTCTTCCCTTTACCTAAAGGAATAGTTTCTCAAAAGTGCCCCATAGACAGAATGAAAATAACACAGAATTGCAGACCTTTGTAAGACATCTTTCTATGTGGTAGGTAGAAAAACTAGACTGATTAATTTCTTGATTAACATTTTAAAATATTTTTTCTTCACAAAGAAGTAATATATCATCAGTTCCAGCTTTATACGTTAGCAGTTCTATAAATCTCACTCTAAAATGAATCTCAAACCCATATACTTCTCTCTTTATTAAAAACCATCTCTTTCACTTCTAAATGTCTAGTTCAAACCACCACTGCCTTTGAATAGCACTACTGGAGTCACGTGGTCACTAGTCCCTGATTTTTCTCTTACCCATGTATAAAAGCCATTTTCCACCCAGTAGCCATAATGATCTTTTAAAAAATATTACACAATGGAAATTCTCAATTTAAATACTATAATAGTATCATTAATTGATGTATGCCTCATTCTCCTTCAGGAATTGTCAGTAATGGCTGCTCTCCTTTTATCTCATCCTACCACCTGGATTATTTTGAAGCGGTTCCAGATAGCATACCATTTCGTCTGTAAATATTTCAGTATATCAATAAGAGCTAAGGGCTCCTTAAAAAATAACATGATAGTAGTACAACTCTGAACATATTAAAAACTAATTGTGTACTTTTAATTAGTAAATTGTATGGTATATGAATTTGTATCAGTAGAGTTATTAAAAAACAGAAGCCCAATAGCATTATCCTATTAATATAGTAATTTCTTACTATTACGAAATAGCTAAAACTCACTTTGACAGTTTTAAACATAAGTCAGATCATCTTACTTTTTTGCTTGAAACCCTGCAGAGGCTTTCCATCATATTTAAATTAAAATCCCAATTTTTTATACTGTCCCACAAACATCTGGCATATAAAGCCCTTATATGGTATAGCCTTTCTGACTTTATCTCTTGCCCACTAATTTGTTTATACCTTTGCATAGCTCTTCTCTTTGCTGGAATACCCTTCCCCTCTATTCTCATGAGACTCAATCCTTTTCAGTCTAAATATCCCTTCCTAGATAGGCCTTCCCAGATTAGTTCCTCAGCTTCCAATATAAAATATCCCATTCATTCTGTCAAATCCTTCATTTAAAAATCTTGGCATAACATAATTTATTACCAGCTTTAAAATTTCATTCTGTCCTTCCTTCTGTTCTTTCCCTATCACCCTGTCCTCATTTTTGTTTTTTGTTTTAATGTTCACTGCTGAGTCCTCAGTGCCTAAAATGGCGATTGACATATAATAGACTCTCATGAGAAGAAATGTGCAAGGGTGGTGGCACATGCCTGTAGTCCTAGTAATTTGGGAGGCTTAGACAGGAGGATCTCAAGTTCAAGACCAGCCTCAGCAACTTAGTGGGGCCTTAAGCAACTTATCAAGAACATTTCCCAAAATTTAAAAAAATAAAATGGGCTAGGGATATGGCTCAGTAGTTAAGCACTGAGTGCTTGAACCACTCAGTGGTTCAATCCCTAGTACCCCCATCCCCCAACACACACACACACACACACACACACACACACACACACGAAAGAAACATATACAAAAAGTTGCTAATACATGCCAGGTGTTTGCAGTTTATAAAAAGGTTAAGTAATGATGTAAGTTTACATAATGTTTAAATAACTAAATTGTAAGATAATCTGTTCCTATTGTTGTTTTTTTTTCTTTCTTTTTTTTTTTTAAATATTTTTTAGTTGTAGGTGGACACAATATCTTTATTGATTTATTTTTTATGTGGTGCTGAGGATCGAACCCAGTGCCTCACGCATGCGAGGCAAGCACTCTACCACTGAGCCACAATCCCAGCCCCTATTGTTTTAAAGTGTGTGATAACTTAAGATTTTTTAAAAGCCAGGCATGGTGGTGCATGCCTGTAATCCCAGCACTTTGGGAGGCTGAGACAGGAGAATCGTGAGTTCAAATCCAGCCTCAGCAACAGTGAGGCGCTAAGCAACTCAGTGAGACCCTGTCTCTAACTAAAACACAAAATAGGGCTGGGGATGTGGTTCATTGGTCAAGTACCTGAGTTCAATCCCTGGTACCAAAAGAAAAAAAAAAGATTTAAAAAAATTTTTTTGTTAGTGGGACTCATTGTTACATATTCATACATGCACAATATAATTTGGTATATTATAAATATATTATAAATAAATATAACAATATAATTTGGTGGTTAGTGGTAATTTGTTAGAACAATCTTAGAAAACTAATACAGAAAACTAATGGTGATTTAAGACCAAAAAGATCTCAGAATCCACAGAATGTTCTGAGGTTAATCTGATTTGATAGATTAGTAGCTACCAAAAAGGAGGCCCTAAAGAATTGAGATGGCAACTTCTGGTAGGTGATTGTTTTGTAGAGAAGGGTGTGGTGGTGGAAGTGGGGTGGTGTAGTTGATGGAAGAATGAAGATGCTTCAGTTGCAGTTGCAGCATCAATTTTATAGTACAATTGAGCTCATTATGGCTGTTTTCCTTGTATTTTACACAGAACAGAAACCTCTTGACCTTGCCCAGGGTGCTGAGATGAAACACGTTCTTATTGGTAATAAGGTATGTAGTAATGGATTAAATGTACATAATAATTTTTAGAAAAAATTTCTAAATTCTTGAAATATATAGATGCATTTTTAACAAAACATATTTTCAATAGGTCATCTACAGAGCATTGAAACGATATGAAGGCCCTCTCTGGAAGGTAGGTTGGTATGGCTTTTTAAATTATAACCTGGGCGCGATGGTGCATGCCTGTAATCCCAGAGGCTCAGAAGGCTAAGGCAAGAGAAGCGCAAGTTCAAAGCCAGCCTCAGCAAAAGCGAGACTGCTAAGCAACTCAGTAAGACCCTGTCTCTAAATAAAATACAAAATAGGGTTGGGTGTGTGGCTCAGTGACTGAATGGCCCTGAATTCAATCTCCACTACTCACCCACATCAAAAAAAATTATAAAACTGGTGCTGGAAGTGTTGGCTCACTCCTGTAATCCTAGCAGCTTGGGAGGCAGAGGCAAAAGGATTGCAAGTTCAAAGCAGCCAGAGCAACCTGGCAAGACCCTGTCTCAAAATAAAACATAAAAAGGTCTTGGAAATGGGGACATGGCTCAGTGGTTAAGCTCCCCAGGTTCAAAAAAAAAAAAAAGAAAAAGAATTTTTAGGCCTGTCATTTCTCTTAAAAGTTTTTTCAATCATTTGTGAAGTATAACTGGTTCTTGATTTATAATGGTTTTATTTGCCATTTTTCAGCTTTATGATGTATGAAAAGGATTTGTATTTAGTAGAAACCATAATTTGAATTTTGCTCTTTTCCTGGGCTGCTGGGGCATTGGTGACATGCTGCAGCTCCCAGTCATCCCATGTGATTATGAGAGGAAGCAACCAAGACTATACATGTTGCCAGCAGTTCTGGAAACTGTATGAAGTTTTTTATTTTATTTATTTTTTTGTGGAATTGGAGATCAAACCCTTATGCATGGTTTGATCAGAGATCAGGGCCTTGTGCATGCTAGACAAACACTCTGCCACTGAGCTGTGATATCAGCGTGTTTTGTTTTTGCATCTCATTGTTACTACAAAATGCCCATCTCTATATGTGAGATGTTTAATGCTTTATTATAAAGTGGGCTTTGTGTTAAATGATATTGCCCAGCTGTAGGTTAATGTAAGTGTTCTGAGCATATTTAAGATGGGCTTAGCTAAGTTGTGATATTGGGCTAGGCTACGTGTATTAAGTTTTTTTTTGTTTTTTTTTAAATCTGTGTGTGTGTGTGTGTTTTGCTGGGGATGGAACCCAGGGCCTTGCACATATTGGGCAAGTGCTCTGCCATTGAGCCCTTAAATGTATTTTTGAAGTCATGATGGATTGTATTTTTTGGACAGTATTTTTAACTTGTGATGGATTTATTGAGATATAACTTCATTGTAAGTTGAGGAGTATCTGTATATGTCATTTGATAATTCTTGTGTCTTCAAATGTAAGCCATTTTACACTGTTGGACTTCAAGAGGCTTCCCCTGATTGTATCAGTTGCTTTATTTTGTGTTGATGGTCTAATGCTTTGATGTGATTAAGTTTTTACAAAAAGGAACTGGAAGAGAACTTTTTTCTCACTATAGAATTACAGTATTATTTTTGTTATGAATATAAAACCATGGAGGATGTGGGAAAAATTAATATTTGAATCATCACAGGGTACACATGTGAAACTGGTTCTAAAAACTTCTTTGTGCTTTGGGATTACTTTTTTGGATGAACCATAATATAGCACATAATTTCTTTTGCAGTTGCAAGCAATACTTTTTATATGTTTATGTTCATATATATTTATATTATACAAAATTAGGATAATTTTCTTCTATTAGACATTTATTCATGACTTTGAGGAAATTGTCTTTGAAGCCCATAGTTGGTATATTTTCATAAATATTTCTGACCAGTAACCATAAAATGTATTCATTATTGATTTTACCAGTATAGCATTTCTTCTGTTCTTGTCACTCTGTAGTGTGTGTTGTTTTTGTTACTACACTTAGCACCTCAGTTCATGTTTGAGCATTTTTTAATGTTCTGTACTACTGTCTGGATGAAGACTCAGATAAAACTGTCAGAACTTAATTACTTTTTATCAGTCAAGTATTTGAATCTAGATATGTCAGCTTGGGAAATCTTTGTCATTTTTCCTTTAGAGTTCAAGATTTTTTGGCTGGAGATTATTCTGGGTAGTGTTAGAACATGGAGTCCTTTCATGGTATAGGAAACAGTGAGTATTATAATCTTTACACTTATTAACTTTCAGAGTATAAATTTTAAAACCTTAAATTTTTTCACTTATCTCTTGCTTTTGTCTTGATAATTTAATGTTTATTTTGAAGGCCTGATGCAGTCCGTAATATTTATCGCCAGGGATGCAAACACCTCACTCAAGCAGTATGTACGGTAAGCTGAGACACGTACCTTTTGCACATACTGTGAAATCAGTTCCGCAAATGATTGCCCCAAATTGTAAAATATTGAGATTCTATGCAATGGCCTAGAAAGTGCTTGTATGTATTTAATTTGAGAAAAAGTAAAGATGCGGAATCTGTTTTGGGGAAAAAAATGTATATATTCAGCTTTTATCTCCACATATTGTGATGTGAAAAAATGGATGATCCAAAAACATCTATGCAGAGCTTTTAACATTTGGTGAGTGTGGGTGTCTTTGTAAATCTAGATGCTAGGAGGTTTTTTGTGTTAAAGTAGAATTGAAAGCCTATGTCAAAATCAGCAGTCTTATGTTCTCTCTGTTCACTTCCAGCTGTTTTACTAGCCATGAGAATAAGCACGTTTTTTTTTTAGAGACTGGTGTGTCTGAAGCCCAGACATACTTTCTTGTTTCTGGCTTTGAGTCCATTAGGGTTGCCAGCATTACCATAGCAGCCTGTCTGCCTCATACTACCTGACTTTCTCTGTGCAAACTCTCTCAGGACCAGCGGGACTTCCTTGGTGAGGTGGAGGTGGCTTGTTACTAGCTTAGTCCCCTGCCCTACAGTACACCCTGGAGGCCCAGGAGCATGGCCCCGTCAGTGCTCTCACACCCCAGCCCCCTTTCACATGAGACCAGAGAGCCAGTGAACCTCTGTAATCTTACCCATCTAATGTTTTTGTTCCTTCTGTTGGTGAAATCTCTTCAGTTCCTGCTCTTGATTCATCTCTTTAATGCAAAGGTTTTTATTCAATAAGGTCCTTTTTTCTCATTCTTATTGTTTTGTAAAAGTTAACCCTTTGTATTTTTTAAACTTCTTGATCTTTAGCTTCAGTGGAATTTATAATGTCCTGCCATATTATGTCTCACCTTGTTTATAACTTTCTATTTCTTGTGTAATTGTCTGCTTAAAGCCTGCATCTGTGAATCACATATCAATGCAAGCTAATGGGCATTCATTGAGTGACTCCTATAAAGCAGGCTCTACCTTCTTTCCAGTTTCCTTAGAAGCTTAGGTTATTGATTTGAGATATTTTTCTTATGTAGATGTTTATAACTAGTAATTACTTTTATAAAAATTATGGGGCTAGGGATGTAGCTAGGTGGTAGAGCATTTGCCTCAGATCCAAGAAGCCCTGAGTTTAATCCCCAGTATTGCAAAAACAAAACAAAACAAAATTATAAAATGCACATAATGTAGAACTTAACCATTTTTAAGTGTATAGCTCAGTGGCATTAAATACGCTTGCATTGTTGTGCTTCTGTGAACACTGTCCATCCACAGAACTTTTCATGTTCCCAAACTGATGCTATATCCGTTAAACACTAATGCCTGCAGCTATCCTCATACTCACCCTGCCAAGCCTCTGGCAGCCACTATTCTGCCTTCTTTCTCTATGATTCTGACTACTCTAGATATCTCATGTAAATGAAATTGTACAATGTATGTTCTTTTGTGATGGGCGTATTCCACTTAGCATAATGTCAAATATACAGTAGGTTTAACTACATTTACTTGGCTGTGAAACAGATCTTTAGAACTTTTTCACATTTCAAAACTGGAATTCCATATTCATTGAAATAACTTCCTATTCCACCTCTCTCTAGTTCCTGACAAGCACCATACTCCTTTCTGTTTCCATCAGGTTGACTACTCGAGATACCTCATAAAAGTACAGTCATACAGTATTTCTTTTTGGTGACTGGCTTATTTCACTTACCAAAATATTCTCAATGTTCATCCATGTTGTACCATGTAACAGAGTTTCGAATACTGAAAAAATATTTCATTGTGTGAAAATATAAAAATACTTTTGTGTGTGTGTACATACCACATTTTCTTTCTTCATTCACCTCTCGGTGGCTATTGTGAATAACACAGCAGTGCACGTGGGTGTGCAAGTATCTCTTTAAAGATCTTGTTTCTTTTGAAATTGGAAATACCTAGAATGGCTAGATCACATGGTAATTGTTTTTGAATTTCTGAAGAATCTCCATACCACAGTGACTTGACCATTTTACTTTCCTACTTACAATTACTTTCCTGCCAAGGGTTCTGATTTCTCCATGTCCTTGCCAACATTTTTTATTTTCTGTTTTTTTCATAGTGATCATCCTCATGGATGTGAAGTGGTATCTTGTAGTTTTTCTTTGTTTTTGTGTTTCCCCGATGATTAGAGATGTTCAGCATCTTTTCATTTGCTTATTAGCCATTTGTATATTGTCTTTGGAGAAATACCGATTTAAGTCCTTTACCTGCTAAGTTGCTGAGGGTCTATGTTGCTGAGGCTGGCTTCGAACTTGGGATTCTCCTGCATCAGCCTCTTGAGTTAAGCTTGAAATTAGGAAGTATGAAGTCTCCAACTTATAATTTCCAAGATTGTTTTGGATGTTTGTAGTCCCTTAATACATGTCAATTTTATGATTATTGTATCTCATGAATTTTTATATGTTGTATTTTTGCTTTATGTCAACCCAATATATTTTGTCATTTTGTGTGTGTGTGTGTGTGTGTGTGTGTTATTTGGCTGACCTTTTCTTTAACCCCTGGGTTTGGAGGCACGTTCTTCCATGAAAATATTTGGAAGTTTCTCAAATTTCCTTTTGTTGTTGGTTTCTGATGTAATTCCATTGCTGTCAGTGAACATACTTTGTATGACTTCAGAGTTTTAAAATTAATTTTGTTTCATAGTCTGTCATTTTGTCTCTTAGAGAATGTTCCATGTGTACTTGAAAAATGTGTATACTGCTATTTTTGAGTGGAGTGTTCTGTACATATTCATTATATCCTTGCTGATTTTATATCTAGCTGTTGTTTCAATTATTGAGAGCAGAATAATGAAATTTCCAATTATTGAAGAATTTTCTACTTTTTATTTTTGTTCTCTCAGTTTTTGCTACATACGTTATGAGGCTCTGTTGTATGTATTTTATATTCTTGTGTATTTATAATTGTATCTTCCTTGGCTCCTTTGTCATTATAAACTATGCTGCTTTGTCTCTGGTAACATGTTTTTGGTTCAGTCTACTGTGTACTTTGTTGATATTACTGTATTAGTTTTCTAGGACTTCCATTAAAAAAAAAGACTGGATGACTTGTACACAAAAATTTATTTTCTCATCATTCTTGAGGCTGGAAGTCTAAGGTCAACAAGCTGTAGGCTTGGTTTATCCTGAGGCCACACTTCTTGGCTTGCAGTTACGTATGTGCCTTCTCTGTGTCCTCACATGGCCTTTCCTCTCTTTTTGGGCATCTCTGCCTTCTCTTCTTATCAGGATGCTAGTCAGTAGGGATGTACCCTTATGACTTTGTTTAACCCTAATTACCTCTTTAAAGGCCCTGTTTCTAAATACAGTCTCATTGGGGTTGAGATTTCAACATAGGAGTTTGATGGTGACAAAATTTAGTGCCTGTAAATAATTACCGTAATCACTTCCGCTCTCACATGGTTACTGCTTACATGGTACAATCATTAATTGCTTAAGGATTGGGGATACATTCTCAGTAATGTCTCTTCAGGCGATTGTATCATTGTGAACATCATGGAGTGTGCTTACACAAACCAAGATTGTTACATCACTGGCCATATAATCTTCTGGGACCATCATCATATCCTGTCGCCAACTGATACTTCGTTATATAGTACATGATTGTATGTGCCTTTTCCATCTTTTACATCTGTGTCTTTGAATCTAAAGCCTATCTCTTATAGACAGTATATAGTTGTTTCTTATATTTTAATCTAATGATCTCTGCCTTGTGATTAGAATGTTTAATGAATTTATGCTTAATGATCTTATTGATATGGTTGGATTTATACCCTTTGTTTCATTATTTCTATGTTTATACTTTTTTGTTCTTCATTTTCTGCAAAATACAAATATTTTTGGTGTACCACTTTTTTGTTTTACTATATTTATTTTATAGCTAGTATGTTATTTGAAATCAGTTGATGAAACTATGTTTATACTCTTTATGATCATGTATGTAGTTACCTTTACCAGTGCTCTTTATTTTTTGCTTGGGGTCACTGTCAGCCTAAGGGACCTCCTTTACATTTTCATGTAAGGTGTACCTGTTCATAGCAAGGAATTCTGTTTTTATTTATTTTGTCTTTATTTTGAAACACCAGTTTTGCAAGATAGAAATTTTATTTTCAGCACTTGGAATTTGTTATCCTTCTTCCTACTTTTGGCCTCTGTTGTTTCTCATGCCAATTCAGCTGTTTTATTGTACTGCCTTTGTATTTGATGAGTCATTTTATCTATTGCTACTTTTCAGATTTTCTCTTTCAACCATTTGACTAAGATCTTTCTAGGTGTAAATCTTTCTAGACTTAACAAAGAATGTATTGAGCTCCTTGGGAATATAGATTTAACATTTTCATCAAACTTGGGAAATTTTTAACATTATTGCTTCAGAAATAGTTTCATCCTCTTCTTTCTATGGTCTTCTCTGATTCCAGTTGATTCGTTATTAGTACATGTAATGACCTACAGGTTTTTTAGTTAGTGTTCATTTTTTTTCATTCTTTCTGTTCTTCAGATTAATCTATCTTCTAGTTTAGTGATTCTTTTTCTGCCATCTCAAATCTTCTGTTAATTCTCTTAGTGAATTCTTCATTTCAATAATTGGTGATTTTCAACTCCAGGATTTCCATTTGGTTCTTTTTTTATAACTTGTCTCTATAGATGCTTCCTGTTTGATAACATATTGTACTGTCTTGTAATTTATTTATTTAATTAATTTATTTTTTTGTACTGGAGGTTGAACCCAGGGGTGCTCTACTCCTGAACCACATTCCCAGCCCTTTTTATTTATTTTTTATTTTTATTTTTCTAAATATTTTTTTAGTTACACATGGACACAGTGTCTTTATTTTGTTTTACTTATTTTTTTTTATGTGGGTACTGAGGATCGAACCCAGTGCCTCACATGTGCGAGGTAAACGCTCTGCCACTGAGCCACAACCTCAGCCCCCTTTTTATTTTTTGTTTTGAGACAGGGTCTCACTAAGTTGCTCAGAGTCTTGCTAAGTTGCTGAGGCTGACCTTGAACTTGGAATCCTCCCGCCTCAACCTCCCAAGCTGTTGGGATTACAGGTGTGCACCACTATGTCTGGCTATTTTTTTAAGTATATTTTTAAGAAATCTTAAATTTCTGGCTCATTTGAGTTTTTCGCTTGTCGCAGTGACTAGACTTTATATGCTGTGATGCTGACCTTTCCTAATTGCTTCCAAGATGGTTGTTTTGTTTTATAAGAGGGATTGAACCCAGGGTGCTTAACCACTGAGCCACATCCCCAGCCCTTTTTATATTTTATTTTGAGATGGGATCTTGCTAAGTTGCTTAGGGCCTTGCTAAATGGCTGAGGCTGGCTTTGAACTTGCGATTCTTCTTCCTTAGCCTCTTGAGCTGCTTGGATTACAGATGTGCGCCACCAAACCCAGTTGTTTTCCAGTTTTTAGCTGGTTGTTATATCAATTGCTGAGAGAGGTATTAAAATCTCCAACTATGCTTGTGGAATTGTGCATGTCTTGCCCTGTTATGGATTACGCTCATGATTGTTTTCTTAATGAACTGATATTATATACTAGCCATCTTTATCTCTCCTAACACTTTTTGTTGCAAAACCTTATTTTGTCTGATATTAATATGACCACTCTGGCCTTCTTGTTTGCATGGTGTCTCCATTTACTTTGAGCCAGTTTCTATCTTTATATTTATTTTCTGTGTCTTGTAGATAGTATACATTTTGGTCCCTATTTTCCATTCTGACGAATTCTGCTTTTTAATTAGATTTTCTTTTATGACTCTGTTCTACTTTCTTGCTTCCTCATTTGTCAGCTACATTTGTATTGCATCCTTAATATTATCAATAATAAGTTCTGGAGATTCTGGATTCTGTTATTTCTTTGTTGAATGTTTTCCCTTTGTGTTAGCAAGTTGTTTTCTTGCCTTAGTATCTTGGACAGCAGCTCCGGTATAAGTTCAGGTGGGCTACTTTGTATGAGCTGCTTTAAATCTTCTCTGTGCATGTGTGGTTCATGGATGAGGTAGAGATATGAGGAGATACATCCTGTCTCTCTCTCGGGGGATTGCCATGCTTCCTCTAGTGTCTGCAGTCCAGCTTGCTTTATTGAGTCCCAAAGACAGAAAGACTAGATGTTCCACATGTGCCCTTGTTGCTTCCTGTGACTACAGGAACTGCACTTAGCCAGGTAAAACACCTCAGGTGTGGAAACTGACTTCCATAGCATTTCATTTCTTTTCCTCCAAGAGCGTGTGCTTCTTATCAATCTGTCAGTGGTTGGTCAGAGTTTCTTTATATAGTTGCTTTTTGTTGTGTGTCTAAGGGAGTGGGGTTACAAAATGCTTTTGTAGTTGTTTTGTGCAGGGAGGGGACAGTTACTTATAGAGTCTAGAAGCAGAAGTCTGCCCTTTTCCATTCTTAAATATCCTCTTCCCTTTCCAGTTTCTATATATAGAAAATGGTTCCTAATTCCTTCTGTCTTCTTTCCCTTTCCCCATTCTTTATCAACCTTATCTACTATTCATTCTTTTACATTCAGCTTAAACATTTTCTACACTTAGTACAAACAAAACATTCAAGAGAGTGTATGAAGAAGAAATTGGAGCTATGGTATATAGAGGATTTTACAGCCCAAGTACATACCAGGTTATACGTAAAAGAACAGAACTAAAGCTACACACTCAATGAACGATTAATACTTACATTGAGGAATTAAGAGTATGAAAGACACATTTGATGAAGATAAGCTACAGTGCATTTGATACTCCCACTCTATTAATATTTTCCACAATTTTTGTTTGTGTTTTTAATTGTTCAATTGGGTGTCAATAAGCCATGTTAATACTTTAAATTATATGTATGCATGAATGAATGTTGTCTTACTGATTTCTTTACAAGGTGAAATCCACTGATAGCTGCCTCTTCTTTATTAAATGCTTCGATGACACTATCCATGGCTTCAGAGTTCCTAAGAATAGCCTTCAACAATCAAGAGAGGTAATTTTATGAGTTCATTTATTTTTCATAAAAGTAAGTGTTTAAAGACATGAAAAGTATAGATTCAATATTAATATCTAAGATGTTGATTATAGTTTTTAATGGAAGCTGTTACAAGAAGCTTCAAAAATTTGGCTTATGAATTAGTTCTTTTTCAACATATACCTGTAGATATTTTCTATTAATAGTTTTTCATTTTGATTCTTTGAATTGAGGGGCTGCTATTGACTTTGAAACAAATGTTAAATGATTATTTAATCTACTCCATAATTTATTAGTGGGGAAATAGACAACTATAGGTTTGAGGGGATTTCCCAAGGCCATGCAGTGTATAAATCATAAAATCTGGACTACAGCCATGTGTTCTGATACTAATTACAGTACAGACTACTTTTGTGGTTAGTTGAACAATAGTACAGGAGAAAATTGGAATTCATGGTACAGTCATTTAATGAAAAATCTATATTCTTCCAAATCCAAGCAGTATTGATAGAACTTCTTTAAAAATTTCTTTTGGTAAATTCCATAAGGAATTAAAAGAGCCTATTTTCCAAAGTGGTTAACTTGAGCCCTGCAAATTGTTTTAAACAATCCACTCCATGACTGCCCCAGCGTTTCATAAAATGGTAAGATTTGATCCTGAGTAATACTGCAAGAAAATGAAGAAGAAAATAGACATGTATTGGAGGCCAAACATTCTTTTTACAAAATCAGTGCTTTTACAAAAAAATGTAAGTTAAGGTATCAGGGCAGTTGTTGGCTACTTTAAAATGATCTTAGTTTCTTGTACTTATAGTTTGATAAGATAGTAAAGTTGTAGGTTGAGCTCCATTATTAGGTAATAACTTATTCAACAGTGTTGAGAACCTGTCATTCTAAGTAAAAAATATTATTCAATTTCTGTAATGTATTTGAGTATTAGCCCACCCAATATGTAAACTTACAGATGGATTTTAAAATATATTGGGAAAAATTTTTTAACCAGACATGTCATGGATAAGAGAATGACATCATTTGAATTTTGGGCCATAATATTTATATTGTTCATGTAAATTTTATGCTTTACATATCATTGTCATGCATGCTCTATACTCTTTGTAGTAAAAATGCCTTTCACTTTTATGTAAATCCCTGGATTATTTCAGAACTGGCTGGAAGCAATTGAAGAGCATTCTGCTTATAGCACTCACTACTGTTCCCAGGACCAGTTGACTGATGATGAAGAGGAGGATGCAATTTCTGCTGTGGACTTGAAGGAGTCCTTAGAGGTAAATAGAGCATAATCTCCCTTTATAGCTAACTGTCATGCAGATTTTAATCAAGAATAACTTTTTATTAAAAGGTACCATTTAAAAACTATGATTTCTGACAACAGTGGAAATAGTACTGGTCTTAGTCTTACTCTCTTGGTAATTATGTCTCTGTCTACCTGGTGATACTATAAAAAGTCTCTGTAGATATGCTGTATGGATGTGGACCTGTTTCTAGACCTATCTTTATTTTAAACTCTACATTGCTATAATTGGACTGCCATTCTTTTTGAAATCTGCAGCCAGTAGGGGGAGCATGCAGAGCTTAATTTGCTGTCCTTTTATGACTTCACTGCTTATTTTAGAGTTTAAATAATGCAACCATAGTGACACATTTCCTGGTCAGTAGTTTCATTTAAAACCACTTGTAATCTACAACTTCATTGCTTAAAGGTAAGGTCAGATGTCAATAATGAATGGAGAGGCTCTCGTCTGAAGTGACATCAGTGCCTTATCTATTGAGGAATATCTGCATATAAAATTGAAATGAAATAGGTTTGTTTTTGGCAGTGGGGGGGGCATCAGTTTTCTGACTGTACCTTTTAAATGCACCTTGTTTATCAAAGAATGGGAATTGGGTGTGGAAGAACTAAAACTACAAAAGGATGATTGATTTCAACCTAAATAATTATGTCAAAGCATATGACTTTTTCTACTAAATTTAATCATAGCATAAATTAAATGAATAAATGAGAGTTAGTGATATAGCTTAGAGCACTTGTCTTACATGAACAAGGCTCTAGGGTTCAACCAACCCCCAGTACCTGCCCCCCACATACAGAAAAAAAACTTACGAGTATGAATTAAATGGATTAGTTGTGGGATTTGAATGTTTCTAAATCAACAATTCTAATGAAACTAAGTTTGCTAACACCTGCACAGTTTTATTGGTGCAAGTCTATAATCCTAAATATAAAAGGGTTTTTGACTCTTAAAATTTGTGATGGAACATTAGAGGATTCAAGTGCTTCCGTGTTTTGCTGAAGTCATTTTCCAGAATTGGCTGACAATTGCTCTACCAATGCTGCCTCTGTTTTAAAGCCTAATGTGTATTGTGAAAACTATAAACATAATTCTCAGATCAGTGAACTTTGCAAAAGTAATATCAACTAGAGCATTTAGAATAATATTAAAACTGGGAAAACAGAATGATGAAATATAGCCAAAATCATGTTACACAAATAAAAAATAAAACTATAAAATGCTTTAAAATTTATTTGGTATTCCCTGTTTATCTCTCCTCAGTATGAGATGTATGATAAAACCTGGAAGGATTTACAAAGCATACCGATATCTTTTCTAAGATTATGGTAATTTTAAGACCTTGTTAATGGAAACTAAAAATAAAAGCATACTAACTTGCATACCATTAAAAACTTTTTTGGGGGTGGTAGTACTGGGGATTGAACTTAGGGGTGCTCTGTCACTGGATAGCCCCATACCCACTTTTAAAAATTTGAGGACAGAGTCCTAAGTTGCCCAGAGGCTAGCCTTGAACTTAACAATTTCTGCTTCTGCCTCCCAAATAACTAGGATTACAGCAGAGCACCACCACGCATGGCCCATTAAAAAACTTTAAGATTTATCCTTTAGAACTTTCTGAATTATGAAAATTTGAGCTTATCAACCTCAACTATATTCCTTATTTAAATATTTTATTGATATGTGAACTTCAAAACCATGAAAATTTTGCCTTCTGGTTTGTAGGATCTGAAGTCAGTGAGAATTTTAGACAGTGTTAAGCACTTTCATGTTTTACAGGCTAGAGACATATCTCTGTCCAACAGTTTGAATGCTAATTCTGTACACCCTGATTCTGTCTCAGCATCTGGAGGATGGTGTGGAATAGGTGAAATCTCATATGCTTTGAAATGTGTTGAATCGTAGCTTGTGGTATGCTGCCTCAAGGATGCCTTTGATTCTTGAGTTACGTTACAAGGAAATTTGGAAGCCAGTTTTAGGAACAGATCTATTCTTGGTGGGTATAGACATTCTAAAAGAATTTTGTTACTCTAGGACTAGAATACTTTTTATTTTTAAAAAATTTTTTAAAAATTGTGTTTTTAATTATACATGACAGTAAAATGAATTTTGAAATATCATACATACCTGGAGTATAACTTCCCATTTTTGTGGTTGTCCATGATGTGGAGTTACACTGGTGATGTATTCATACATGAACATAGGCAAGTTATGTTTGATTCATTCTGTTGTCTTTCCTATTTCCATCCCCTCTCCCTTCCCTCATTCCCTTTTGTCTAATCCAGTGAACTTCTGTCCAGTCCCCCAATATGAGTTGGCATTCTGCATATCAGAGAGAACATTTGGCCTTTGGTTTTTGGGGATTGACTTATTTTACTTAGTATAATAATCTTCACTGCCATACATTTACTGGCAAATGCCCTAATTTCATTCTTCTTTATGGCTAATATTCCATTGTGTATATGTACTATACTTTCTTTATTCATCTGTTGAAGAGCACCTAGATTGGTTCCATAGCTTAGCTATTGTGAATTGAGCTGGTATAAACATTGGTGTGGCTGTGTCACTGTAGTATACTGATTTTACATAGGACTGGAATACTTTATAATCATCTGAATTAATTATAAAATTGATGGTATTTCTTCAATGTTTAAGTAGAAGACTTAAAAGAAATTAGGGGGAAATGTTCATACTGAAAATATGACCATATTTTATGATATATTTTTCCTCCTCCCAAACTGAGGAACTCCAAAAAGTTAGAACATTTTCTATTAGCCCTGTGACTTCCACTGCCTTCAGGTTAGGCCTTAAGGAAAAAAAGCACAAGACAAAGCATGGGTACATTGGCCTCATAATATTGACTTAATAGCATCTTGAAAATATTTTATAAAAAAAAATTGGAAGAGAAAGTCGAGCGTAATTATTGGTATAGAACTGCACTATTAACAGTTCTTATGAGCCATTCATGGCTGTTTACATTTAAAATATTTAAAATTAAACCCAAAAATCAGTTTCTTATTTTAAATAGCTACATTTCAAATACTCAGTAGCCTCATGTGACTACCAACATGTAGATAGGGTTTCTGTCATCTTAGGAAGTTCTCATGAGGAGTACTGCATAGGTTCTTGGTTACTTCAAGTGGCACTAGCAAAATGAGGATTTTATTCGTTGAGGATATCTTTATTGTATAGGATCTGAACTGTATTTGTTTCATAAGAAATTAGGAGATGATAATGCTAAATTTTAACCAAAGGAAAAAATAATATAAAGCTTTCCTTATTTAAGAATAAATGATTCCTAACTAAATTGAATATGCAGAAAGATGTATATACATCAACATGGGACTGATCGGTACATATGTACATGTGTAAGATATATAAAGTGCATAGGGCAGAGTATAAGATGGTGTATCAAATATGCTACTTGATATATTGGGAGGGAAAAACAGTAGACTGTACATGCATCTATTTGTATAGGCCTAGAGTGTCCCTGGTAAGATGAGAAATTAGCCATTGGTGCCTTGAGGCTCGGAATGGGGCAAAACTGGTTCTAGGACTGGCAATCAGGTATGGGAAGGGAAGTGTTTTTATTTTCTACATTTTAAATTTTTGTGTAAATATATATTACAAAATAAAACATTAAGAAAATTACAGAGCAGGACCACAGTAACCACCAGGTCAGAAAGAATATATGTGTGAGGCTTGACAGCAAGGCAAGATGGAATATGGTTTAGCTTTGAAGAGGATTTGGCAGGAGTTAAGAAGACAGGTGACTGTTTGCTTCAAAGACAAGAGTTGTACTCTACTGAAAGTTTGAATTCATATTATTGAGGTATAATTTTATACCTCACTTTTTACAATAAAATGAATTCATTTTAAATTTTCAGTTTGATATATTTGGAAAATGTATACACCCTGTGCAACTACTACTACTACCAAAATATAGAACATTTTTATCACCTCAAAGTTCCTGTGCTTCCATATCCAGATGATGTCCTAGAAACTTTAAATGTCTGACAGTTAAAATACTGCTGGATGCATCTCAGGCAACCACTAATCTACTGATACTGATATAGCACCAGTCATAATGACATTGTCAGTTTTCCTGTTCTAGAATTCTGTGAGAATGGAATCATACAGTATGTGTTCTTCAGCATCTGTCTTCTTTCGCTCCCTATACTGTTGTGTGTATTATTGCTGGATAGGAGGTAATCTTCTGTTCCTTTTTAACCAAATGTGGATTTTCTGTTGCAAATAGTCTGGAATTAATTACCTTTCTCCTACCTCATCCATTCCTCTCTAGCCAACCACCTCGTTGATATACAGTTTGAGCTGCCATGTAGGTGAGGACAAGGTAGTTTAACATCAGTTTAAGTCAAGCAAAACTGGCAGCTAAAGTCTGTGGACAGAGGTTGTAACAGGAGACCTTGTTTTTAGTGTGGCTCCTTGCTCACCTGGGGTACCTTCTGTTCCTCTTGGCCTCCAAGGGATGTGATCCTTGATCTGTGTGCTTTGCCCAGATTCCTTGGGGAAAGTTAAAATACTTTCAGCTTTCAGTATTAGAACATTTCTCACAGTGGGATCCCATTTATGTATAATAAGTAAATAAAAAAACAAAAAGAATCCCTGACATAACATGAATGGCATAGAAGTCAGAAATGAGACAAACATGCCAGAAGACTCTGCAAAGCATTCATAAGCATTATATTATATAAGCAGATATTTAGGATTCCATAATATAACCAGCAACTACCGAGGGGAAATGATAGCAAATTGAGAATCTTATACTTTATTATATTAATAATCCCTCCATTCTTTTTTTTAAATTTTTAGTTGTAGATGGACGCAATATCTTTATTTTATTTATTTATTTTTTATGTGGTGCTGAGGATCGAACCCAGTGACTCACGCATGCAAGGCAAGCTCTCTACCACTGAGCCACAACCCCAGCCCCATTCTTTTTTTTTTAAATATATATTAGTTATACATGGACACAGTGTCTTTATTTTATTTATTTTTATGTGGTGCTGAGGATCGAACCCAGTGCCTCACACGTGCGAGGCAAGCCACTGAGCCAAAACCTCAGCCCTCCATTCTTTTTAGTATCAGTTAAATTGCACTAAATTCTTTAGAACAGAAGATACATATATGCCCAGCTCAACAGTTATGTAAAATTGGCTCTTCTCCAGTTGACCTACTACATGCCTTTTTAAACAAAGCAAAAAATCAGTGATCAGGGAAACTTATTTTTTTAACCATCAGATAAACTAAGGAAAGATAAATATATTTGAATGTGATGCTGTGGAGGACGTTTCCTGCCTTTTAACTATAACCTTAGGAATTATACTGTTTATTAGGGTCACAGTCATCGCTTACTTTTTTGTATCTAGCCAACTTTCACCATAGAAAGCAAATGAGAAAACAGTAGTGTTGAGTTGCACATGAGCAGGAATGTTAAATATGTATACCGTGAGAGAAACGATTTCTGTTAATAAGTCATGAGTGATGCATTTGGTTGCAGTGCATGTTTCCAGACTGTCATTTTCCCTCCTCTAACCTTTATGCACAGGTGTCTGAAAAAATTATCAGACATATCAATTCTGTTCTTACGATGTTCTAAATTGTGTTGTATAGGTGTTCCTCCTCTTCAAAAAAAGAAAAAAAAACATGAATTATTTTTAGGTGTTATTAGAACTCTCAGAGAGTAATACAGATTTAAAAGAAAACATTGTCACTAGTATGGTACCAATTCTATTGAGATGGAGCTGAACTACATAAGCACTAAAAAATTTATAAGGTGAAATAGGAGAAAAGGGTGCTTACCTGTGTCACCTTGGCACATTGAGCTATGGTAGGTTTAATTTTGGATGAGCAAAATGTTTTGTCGTGGGCCAGTTGAAATTAGAATACAAAGGAGGGAAGTGTCAGAATGCTAAATATGTTACTGTGCCCGCTACAGTGTGATTCTAATATTTATAAGGTAAAAATTCTCAGAGTAAAATTTTGATTGTCATAACCAAGCAGATTTACAATTATAATTTTTTTTGCTTATTCTTCCCACCTCTTTAAAGAGAAACTATATATAAAACTAACTCCAAAATGACATTAGTTTTCATCTTGTACTTCGAATCTGTACTAAGATGGGATACAATTTATATCATAAAACTCTATTTGTTTTGCTTTTTGAGATCTCATTGAATAGATCTTTCAAATTATAAGAAAGAATATTTTCAGTGATTGATTTTACCTTACTTTCATAAGCTTGACTTACTAAGAAAATGTCCTTATTGGTCTGATTATGTGGGGGCGGTATGCATTAGATTGCTGGACGAAAGTCAGCTGGTGGTTTCCAAGTAGTAGGACCATCTGGATTTTTTTTTCTTTTAACAAAAACAGTTCTCAAAATATATTCCTGAAGGATGCATTTTATAATTCCTTGATGAATTTAAGCAGACCTACTAAAAGTTAATAAATCGGAAAAATCTAACTCTTCATGTATCCTTGGCATAACAAGATAGTAGTGTTAATTCAGTTGTATGTATCTACATGAGAGATGTTGAATGTGTTTAGAATTAAGAAATATTTATTCTATAATTGATTAAATGTTATATTCAGTTTCTAAGGAAATTTTCTTCCACTGTTTTCTCTGAGGATAAATCTTAATAGTGTATCAATCTATAAACTGAAAGTTTGTGTGTGTGTGTGTGTGTGTGTGTGTGTGTTTTATTTAGAAACAGGGTCTCACTGAGTTGCTTAGCTCCTCGCCGTTGCTGAGGCTGGCTTTGAACTCACGATTCTCCTGTCTCAGCCTCCCTAAGTGCTGGGATTACAGGCTTGTGCCACCATGCCTGGTTTAAACTGAAAGTTTTGATAGAATCATTAAGTGTAAGTAATATAAAAATCCTTTATTGATTTGTCTTAATTTTCTTTTTTTTTTTCTAGAAAGCACAAGCATGTCAACAGAGACTAGATAGGGAAATTTCCAACTTTCTCAAAATGATTATGGAGTATGACGTGGCTAAAGGTAAAAACAAATAACACTCCCCCCAAAAATCACTCTTTTACACAACCCATTTTTATAAGTATTGACCCTTTATGGTTTATTTGTACATTTTAGACAATTTTGGGGTTTGAATTAAGAGTTATGTTTAATTATAAAACTGTTTTATAATTTTTAAAAGGATGTTTAAAAATATCTACTTCAAAATGTGTGCTGTATAGATTAATAACATTTTTATTCTTTTAAGAAAAAGAATTTAAGGGCTGGGATTGTGGCTCAACGGTAGAGCGCTTGCCTTGCATGCATGAGGAACTGGGTTCGATCCTCAGCACCACATAAAAATAAATAAAATAAAGATATTGTGTTCATCTACAACTAAAAAAAATATTTAAAAAGAAAAAGAAAAAGAATTTAAATGAACATTTTGAGGTCTTTAAATTTATTTTGGCTGCATAACAAGAATTCTGCTTGTGAATACCAGAAGACTTGGGTTTTGGAGTCAGACTGTCTTAGGTTGGAGTCCTTACTCTGCCACTTACTAGTTGTTACTGTGAACAGTACCTTTAACTTCTCTGAGTCTCTGTTCTCCCATCCATACAATAAAGTGATTGGTTCTTTTTAGTCTTGGCCTTTTATAATTATGTATATATACATATGAACTTGTCTATGTAATTATAAATCTTCTTTTCAGTAGGAACTTCTTGTCTTCAATCTGCATTATTTGTGAATTATTAAGAGTTAACTGTAGATCATTTAAAATCAAATATTGAGGAAAAAATTGCTTATTTCTTTGTAAATTAAAAAATTGTCATGTTTCTTAAACTCATAACAGTTGCTTTATAATTGATTTAGTTACCTGAGTTGTTTATTTTTTTTAAAGCCAATAAGGCAGGGTTTATTTAAAAAGGGTTTATTTAAATCTATGTTACATAGATTTCTCCCAGTAGGGAGAAGGGGGCCATAGCTGGTATCCTGGTATACCAAGAAGTGAGGGTGTTCTGCCTTTTTTATCTGTCCTAGGCTTCCTTTGTTCTCCTGCTCCCTTCCCCTTATCTCTCTCCTTCCATATGTGATTAGGCCCAGGAGATGTTTGGTGGGATGGACAAAAGGTGAAAAGCAGATGGACAAATTGGAGTGATTTGGGCAGGAAGGGGGCGTAATTAACAGCTCCCTAGAGAGAGAGACAATCCCTAGGACATTACCTGAGTTTCTGATGATCAGTTTTTAATGATGAACTAGTTTCCCTCAGTGGAATCCTAGTTTGTATGTTCCCAGAAAATGTGAAGAAATGTTAATATTAAAATAAACCGAGCATAAATGTTCTATATCTGTCCAGATCGACCTTGGGCATTTCTTTACTTCAGCTCAACACACATGTATTGTTTTAAACATTTTTATCAGGGATAGCTTTGGAAAGCACAATAGTTAAGTCATTTTGATTATTAATTGCAGGCTGGAATATTGTACTATTCAATTCTTAGTGTACTTTTAAAATAGTTAAACAGCTGAACAGCTTCATTAGATATAATTCACATAACAAAATACACCCATGTAAAGTGTAAAATTCATTGTTTCTTAGTATATTCAGAATTATGTAATTATGACTGTCATTGAGCTTTTAAAATGTCATCTTTACCAAGAATCATTGAAAGCAAGAAAAGAATGCTAATGACATTTAAAAGATGTAACAAAAAATAAATCCAGAGTGAAATGAAATATAAACAGTTATTCATTTAAGTTGGATTAGAGCAAAAAATATCAAAACTATAGCCAAACTAAGTTTAAAAAACAAAAACAAAAAAACCTTTAGTTAGGGCAAAGGTGGTAAACCTCTTGCCTAGCATGTCTGAGGCCCTGGGTTCAATCCTCAGTACAAAAAGACAAAACAAAAACCTTTAGTCAAATCTCTTTGGTTCAGTTTACCTGTATGAGATGGTACTTATAATGATGGTATTTGTGTCTGTATTAGCAATGATTGAGCAATACAATTTGGAGGAACTGTTAAGATCAACATAGTGCAAAGATAATGCATAATATTCAATACCAGGAGAGATTTCATTTTCTTTCTTTCTTTTTTTTTGGTACCAGGGATTGAATTTGGGGGCACTCGACCACAGAGCCATATTCCCAGCCCTATTTTGTGTTTTATATAGAGACAGGGTTTCACTGAGTTGCTTAGTGCTTCGCCTTTGCTGAGGCTGGCTTTGAACTTGCCATTTTCCTGTCTCAGCCTCCCAAAGTGCTGGGATTATAGGCGTGTGCCACCACGCCCGGCTGAGATTTTTCATTTTCATCTCGAAAACTGAGATGTTTCACTGTGATCTGACGAGCCTATTTTATACATCTATAATAAAATTCAGTGGGCTTAGGTGCTCAATAAATGTCTGATGAAGAAGTTAAATCATTTGGCATGTAGCTCAGTGGTAAAGCGCTTGCCTTGCATGTGTAAGGCACTGGGTTCGATCCTCAGCACCATATAAAAATAAATAAATAAAGATATTGTGTCCATCTACAACTAAAAAAAATTAAGAAAAAAAAGCATTTGACTTCTTCACAACTTTGAGCACTTTCTGAAAGATCAATGCAAATGAGTAGAATGGCTTTTTAAAATATATATAAATAGTAAGTACATAGGGTTAAGATAATTTCAGGAATGAATTTGCAGAGTTGAAGGTAATGAAGACTATTCCAACGCTAAGGGCTTGTACAGAATAATCTCGTATTCAGTGTTTTATTAAAAGAAACTGATACATGTCCTGCTTCAAATTCTTACCTAGTCTGTCGATGACTGTTCAAGATGAAAACCAAAATGTTTGTGGATAGAATTCAGATGTTGTGGTTGTAATTATTAGCAAAATTATATTAGCTTTAACATCCAGGTCCCCTTCTTACTCAAATATTTACTGTTACTAGTTCAGCTTGGAATCTCCTCAAATCCACATTATGATAGCAGCCTATCCTTTGGTCTCCTTGTCCTTTGGGATTCTCTCTACATTTTATCCTTGCGAGTTGAATCAGATGACTTTAAGGAATTCTTCTGAATCATATTCTGTGAAGAATTGAATTATTATTGTCAGTTTAATTTTGCAAAGGTCTTTTTCATCATTATCATAATCATTGAGATGAGATCTCACTACGTTGCTCAGGCTGGCCTCAAACTCCTGGGCTCAAGCCATCCTCCTGCCTTAGGCTTCCATGCATTTGCGCCTAGAGCATGCTGCTGTATTTGGCTCATGATTTTTTTTTTTCCATCTGTTGAAAATCTTTTATAGATCCTTGGAACTATAGAATAAAACATGAACTCTTTATTCTGGCATTTAAGGACTTTCATGGTCTGGTCACCTAAAATTGGGTCAACTGAAATTTTTTACTTTTTTCCTAAATTTTCTTTCCCGTGACACCTTTTTAAAAAAACTTTGACTAAACACATGCTTTGGTTAGTGTCTTTGGTGGTAAAGGTCCTCTACTGAAATACTTTCATGTTTATGAATAGACCTTAAACCTAATTTCTATTAAGTGCGTACCAGCGTTTATGTATCTGGCGTTGGCGTCTCATAATTCAGAGTTCAGAGAGTTCAGTATCAAAATGTCTGTTGGGGCTGAGGATATAGCTCAGTTGGTAGAGTGCTTTCCTCACATACACAAAGCCTTGGGCATCACACACACACACACACACACACACACACACACACACACACAGTCTCCTATGTTATCTTTATCAAAGCCTGGTCACAAAAATAAAATAATCTAAACGAGTGAAACTTTTGTAAGTGCTCCTGAAGGCCATGTTATTAGTCTGTTCTTCCATACATGTCTGAATTTACCCTTATGTAGTTTTTGACTATTGTAAGGTGGTGTAATTATACTTAATCCCATCACTATATTACCCTAGGATTCTTAGAAGTGGGATTAGTGGATGAAAGTGGTTAGCATTTTGAGCTTGCCAATACACATAGCTAAATTAATTTCCAAAAATTGGTTCTTTACACACCAACTTTAATGCACATACTTTATTGTATGTTATTAAATGTGTATTATGAAACCCTGGTTAAGGAAATTGAAATTATATTAGTTTTCTAAAAGAAAAATTTTGAAGAGAAAAGCACAACTGTTCAATCTACTTAAAACTTTTTCCCCCAAATCCTAGGCTTTGAGGAAACAAACTGATCACTACCTTCACTGGCTCAAGTCACCATTGTCTTCCATGTGGATTATTAAAAGAAACTCCAAGTGGACCTCAGATTCTACCCTTGCCTTTATAGCCCTGGCTGTAGAGAGATTCTTCTGAAACATCCATGGATTTACCACCTTTGCTTAAAACATCCAGTGGCTTCCTGATCATCTGATTTGGTGTGAAAGACAAAGTCCTCCTAATGACCTGCTGAGTCTTCTAGTTCCTTTACTTCTTTGTCCTTATCTCCTAGTTCCCCTTGCTTATATACCTCTTATGGCCTTTACTTTTCACCTTTCTGTCCTTTAAGCATCCAAGAACATACCTGCCTCACACCTTTCATGTGTTTGCTCCTCTTCCTGGAAGACTTTTTTCCAAGTAGTCATCCACTTATTTACTCCCTTACATCTTTCTTCGAAATGTCCCTTTAACCTGAGGCTGCCTCTTGCCTCTTGCACTGTTTGTTCCTCCACGAGACCTCCTTGCACTTTAACTTTGATGGATTCAGCAAATAGCAGGCTCTGCCGGGGGGACTCTGGTGGAAGGGATGAGAAGAGAAGTAGGTCAAGGGTTTATCTCTACTCTGTCCAGCTGGGCTGTGGTTTTACAGTGCTGCTGGGTTTCTCCAACTGGTGACTGGCCCCATTCTATGACTCTAGCTCTTGCCAGGCTTAGCAACACCATCCATTGCCCTTGCACTGAACCAGGGTGGTAACTGTCCTGCATGTCAATCTGTTATTTTACTCAGCTCTCCTCATCTTTGTGAACAATCTCTTTTTAAAAATTCTCTATAGTTTTTGAGCATGCCAGCTCTTTCTTGCCAAGGCCCTTACTGATACCTCCTACCCTAAATTTCAACTCGTCTCAACACTTGCTATCCCCTACCTTGCTTTATTTTGTTATCTCTCAGATTGTGTGTATGTATAGTTGATTGTCTGCCTCCTCTACCAAGAAAGAGGGCAGGGATTTTTGTCTTTACTCTCCAGCATCTAAATAGTGCCTGGCACACGATGGTGCTCACTCGTGGGCAAGCTCTCTGGCTCTCATGTGCATGGGTGAAGGAAATGAGTGACCTACTTGCCTAGCTTATAAATTTATAGCATTTCTCTCAAACTCAGAAATGGTTAGTAATTTGTTCTGACAGGTTAGTAAATGTAAAGAAGTACAAGTCAATGAGACCTTTTAGAGACAAAATAGAGAAGAAACACTGAGAACTGTGGAGTGTTTTGCATTCTTTTGTTCATAGAAGTCTCATAGTTAATACTCTTGGTTTTTATATCTTCCTCCTCTTCCTTTGGATCCAATTTGTTTTCTTACTGAGGTTAATCTTTGAGTAATTGTTTTATTGAGAGTGTGAGCTGTAAATTATCTATCTTAATCTTTATTTCATCTTCACTGGGTTATAGATATCTTTTATTAACATTTTGAAAATATGATTCCATCTTCTGATTTCCGTTACTCTAAATATGATTTTTCTGAAATTAATCTTTATTTTTTTACTTTATCTTTGGTATTCTTTAGTTTTGTCTCTAGGTCTGGATTTTGTTATTCTCTTTCTTGAGATCCCGTTCTTTAAGGACTCATTTGTTTTCTTCAATCTATAAAAGTTCTTACCTATTATATCTTCAAATTTTACTTCTTTTCTATGTTCTTTTCTGCCAGAACTACTGGCATTCATATTTTGTACTTTTTTTGTACTTTGTACTCTGCCACTTAATTGTTCATATCATTTCTACTTTTTTGTTGTTGTTGTTGCCCTTTTGTTGTTGTTGTGATGGCAAAGTTGAACTCAGAGTCTTATATGTGCATGGTACACACTGTACCACTGAACTGCACCCCCAACCTTTCCATGTTGCATTCTGAATTTTCTCACTTCTGTTTTCTTTTTTTTAAAAATATTTTGGTACCAAGGATTGAGCCCAGGGACACTTAACCACATAGACACATCCCCAGCCCTTTTTAAAACGCTTTTTTATTTTGAGACAGGGTCTCACCAAGGTTCTTAGGACCTCACTAAGTTGCTAAGGCTGGCTTTGAACTTGCAATCCTTCTGCCTCAGCCTCCTGAGTCTCTGGGATTATAGGTGTATTCACCATGCCCAGCTCAGTAATGTTTTGTCATTTTAGATTCTTTTTAGTTTTTTCTGTTTTTCTGTTTATTCCTTTGACTTTCTAATTTCTAGACTTACTTCCTTAAGTTGAGAAATTTTAGATGGTGGTTTAAAATTATTTTCCCACAGCAACATGTTCTTTCATATTATACTGTATTTCTAACTTTATCGCTAAGAATTATAAAATATCAGTTTGAAACCTTTCTCACAGTCCTCTTGTATCTTAAGTTGTCATGGAGCTAACTTTCTTGTTTTGTTGGCTACATGTACCTCATGATTGTTTGTAACTTCATTGAGAGCTCTTTAGTGGAATTTGTTTTATTTTTTATTTTTTCTGCTTCCTAGACTGTGGAAGTTTCTCTATAGAGTAGTTTTGTGTCTGTTCTAGATGCAGCTGTAAAGGTTTCTCTGTACACTGGGTCATATTTTAAAATTTGAATTTCATTTCTGGGTATGTCATAAGCTAGATATTTCCATGTTTTCTGGTTCCTACCCAGAGTAATAGTAATTACTGTCTTCTTAGGCCCAAGAGCAGTTTTTCTTTCTTTTTTTTTTTTTGGTACTGGAGATTGAACTCAGGGGCACTCGACCACTGAGCCTCCCAAAGTGCAGGGATTACAGGCTTGCACCACCACGCCGTCTCCAAGAACAGTTTTTCTATCCCTGCTTTCAGTGGGAGTCTGATCTGGTACAAGGTATGACTCCCTTGATTTGGGAGGCCAGGACTTCGCATCTTCCCCTCACATGTGTATGAATTTTCATCTCTTAATCCTCAGGTTTTGTGTTCATTCTGATCCCCTCTGTCCTTCATCTTACCACTATGGCTTGTTGTATCAATCTTGATTTTTCTTTTAGTTTCTAACATATCTGGGTGTTGTGTTCTTTCAAACTGTTATTTTGTTATTTTATTTGGTATCTTCATGGGTGAGGGTTGGAGGAATGATCTCCATCAACTAAGTTTGCCACGTACTGTTAATTGTCTTTTATTGTTCTAATATAAAATATCAGTTTTTGGGGGGGAGTGCTGGGGATTGAACTCAGGGGCACTCAACCACTGAGCCACATTTAGAGACAGGTTTTCACCGAGTTGCTTAGCATCTCACTTTTGCTGAGGCTGTCTTTGAACTCGCAATCCTCCTGCCTCAATCTCTTGAGCTGCTGGGATTACAGGTGTGCGCCACTGTGCCCAGCTTCAGTATTCTACAAATTGTATTATCTAGTGTAATCGCAAACACAGTTGCTTTATAGCAGTCTTATGTATTACATTCAGCAGTCATATCCATTTTACAGATAAGCTGAGGCATTGAGAGCTTAGGCGATTTGCCCAACAGCTAGTGAAAACCAGAGCCAACATTTGATCTTAGGCAGCCTCACTATCGAGACTGCTGTTAACCAAGAAGATCCTGGAATAAATCAAGAATTCTGTGTTTACTCCTGCACATTTGATGTATAGGTTGGAAAAGTACACAGATTTATAACCAGATCTACAGTGTAAGGTAGACTTTGTTGAGGACAGGTTAGCTTTACTGCTCTAAATGAGATGTTCCAATCCTTTTGGTTTCCTATTTAGAAGTTCAAGGGAGGGATGGGATTGATACTGAGCAGAAGTTTCCAACCCACAATGAAGAAACCCCCCTTTTTTATCCTGTCAATTTTTTCTTTCTCTTTTCTATTTACATATTTTGTTGACTCAGTCTTATCTCTCTTCTTTGTCCCCTTCCTGTATCCCCCGCCATTAAACTAAAATAGTCCAGAACCATTTTCCTAGAGATTATAGCATCTACGATTTCCTGTATCCAGGGAGTATTCATAGGCTAGTGAGAGAGATGCCACCTAACAATTGGACCTATGCACCTTGCTGGGAGCCTTCAGTGCCTTGAGTATAATCTAAAATCTTTAAGTTGGCTGGCTTTATGACCTGGGTCTCATCACTTCAGCAGTCTTACCTCTTACCTCTTCTGTCCTCCCTCTTATTCTTTCTTCAGCAATATGAAACTTTTCTTGTGTGTTAGGTTCTTAATATATGTTGTTGTCAATATGTTAGTATGAAATACTAACTTCTCCTTTTGTTTAGTTTCCAAAAACTTTTTTTTTTTTTGGTACTGGGGCTTGAACTCAGGGGCACTTGACCACTGAGCCACATCCCCAGCCCTATTTTGTGTTTTATGTAGAGACAGGGTCTCACTGAGTTGCTTAGTGCCTCGCCATTGCTGAGGCTGGCTTTGAACTCGCGATTCTCCTGTCTCAGCCTCCCTAAGTGCTGGGATTACAAGCGTGAGCCACCGCACCCGGCTTCCAAAAACTTCTTAACATCTCTAAAACTAACCTAAGTGCTCTTGGTATGTGTTTCCAAATTACTCTGTATTTTCCTTGCCTTAGCACTAAGCAATCTGTAAGGTAACTTAGTATTTGTGTTCCCTGCTCTGGGCAGGCCTAGCCATCTTGGGTCTTAGAAGTGATAGGAAGAGCCGGGCGCGGCGCGGTGGCTCACGCTTGTAATCCCAGCACTTTGGGAGGCTGAGACAGGAGAATCGCGAGTTCAAAGCCAACCTCAGCAATGGCGAGGCACTAAGCAACTCAGTGAGACCCTGTCTCTACATAAATACAAAATAGGGCTGGGGATGTGGCTCAGTGGTTGAGTGCCCCTGAGTTCAATCCCTGGTACCAAAAAAAAGAAAGAAAGAAATGAGAGGAAGAGCAAGCAAAGATCTAGGACACAACGGTTGCTCAGACCCATGATAGAGGGCACTGCCGAAGGAGCTTATCTTCTTGGTCCAAGCTTTCTTCCAGGCAACAAGGGTGAAGAATTCAATAGGCGAGACAATAGGCTGTAAAACTGATTTATTGCTCATTTTCACTTCTGCCAAGATGTGTGGAAGAAAGCCTGACACCACACCCTCAAGCTCTTTCAAGCATGCAGGCTAACAATTTGTTTTATATCATCAGATTTGGCAAGCTTACCAAGATTCCTTTCTGTCCACAGGTGGAGCTTTTTTGAGCAGATGTGGCTCTGACCTAATTACTATTTACTGATTTGCCTCACAAGGTCATAAACATAAGGTGAGGAGCCTATTGGGCAGTTCAGTCAGGAGTGATGCAAACCAATTATAGCCTTTGAGATTTTATTCAACTTGATTTAAATGAATTTTCTTTATTGCCTCACTTGACTCTTATTTGCAAAAGAATGCAAAAACATTCCATAGTTCTGGTAGCTTTTCCTGTTTTATTTGACCTCAGAAGGTCTCCTGGACTGCTCCTCTTTTTTTTCTCCATTTTTTAACATAATTCTTTTTTTTTTTCCATCTAATCTTATATTATCTCTCCTACTCTTTTAAAGTCTCCAAAGTAGTTGTTTTATTTTCTGTTTTCCTTGCTAGATGGCAAGTTCTGTAAGGACAAAGACTGTGTCTCTCTCACCTTATCTCGAGCGCCTAGCATGGTGCCTGCCACTTGGTTGCCAATCAATAAATAGAAGATGAAATCCTTTCACCTCTCTAGAGTTCTCATTGATCATGATTCTGAAATACCTTCCTCTCAGGATTAGTGTTTTTGGTACTATTGGAAAATAATAGATATTTTAGATGTATTTGTTTTATTGAGCTTATGTGTAGCACTAAGAATACTACTTCTTTGAGATTTAATTAAATTCCCTCTTTAAAAAATTAAAGAAAAAATATTCTTTCTTTAAGAATATTTTTTCTTTAATTTTTTATTTTTTGGTACTGGGGATTGAACTCAGGGGCACTCAGGCACTGAGCCACATCCCCAGCCCTATTTTGTGTTTTATTTAGAGACCGGGTCTCACTGAGTTGCTTAGCACCTCACTTTTGCTGAGGCTGGCTTTGAACTCTGATCCTCCTGCCTCAGCCTCCAGGGCTGCTGGGATTACAGGCATGCGCCACTGCACCTGGCCCTGAATATATTTTTTAATGTGCTTGACTCGTTTGTTATTTGTCTTCCATCATCTCTGATATTGTCTTTTGTGGTATTTAACTCATGCAATGCATGCAACTTTGAACTGTATGTTTTATATACTCTAGTACAATTAGTGTAATTTATAGAAGTCAGAGGTACTTGTTCAGTGGACAATATTTTTCAAACTAGCATCTTAATTTGAATAAAAATAGGTAACTTACATTCTTGTGACTTATAGATTATCATTTCTGATTTTTTTCAAGTTGCTTTTTTATATGGAAGTCTTTAAAAGATTAGTTTTTATTTATGTGCATCTTTTTGTCAATTTTGAGAAAATAATACTGATTTCCTGAGGAATTCATGTAATTCCAATGTGGCAAGACAGTCATTTTCTAAATGCTTCCTTTCATTCAGGTCTAACCAGGGAGTCAGGTCTTTCGTGGACATGGTCATATGCATTGTACTTTTTTTTTTATTTTTTTTAAATATTTTTTTTAGATATTGATGGATCTTTATTTTATTCATTTATTATTTATACGTGGTGCTGAGGATCGAACCCAGTGCCTCACGCATGCTAGGCAAGCGCTCTGCCACTGCGCTACAGCCCCAGCCCTTTTTTTTTATTTTCACAAGAGAAATTGTCTCTTTTTTTTCTTCTTTATTTCTTAATGATCTTTAGCTTTGTAACTAGATTTCTTAATTTTTGGACTGTTTATTCTCTTCTTGTTAATGTTTAATCAAACAAACAAAAAAAACCCAAAAAGTTTAAAGTAGCACCATTACCAGAAAGGAAAGGAAGGGTGAGGAAGTGAAATGCCTTTTATATTTTTTTTTCTTTTAAATACCTTGTTCCAAATTATAGAAATATTTAAGCAGTAATATGTTGGAAAAAACAGTCAAAATATATTTTTCTTGTGCTGCAAGTGAAAAACAAAATGTAGTTTAAAAGTACCTATTTTCTCCTGGACACAGTGGCACACATTTGTAATCCCAGCTACTTAGGAGACAGGAGGATCACATCTTAGCAAGTGCCCTTGTCTCCAAAAAAAAAAAAAAAATAGTGGGACACTGCGGATGTAAGTCAGTAGTAAAGTGCCCCTGGGTTCGATCCCCAGTACCAATAAATAAAAAGGCTGGGGACATAGCTCAGGAATAGAGTGCCCCTGGACTTAATCCTCATAATCCCCATTACCTCCCCACTCTACAAAAACAAACAAAACCCTATATCTTGATTTCCAAAATACAAATGAAAATGGTTTCATCTTAAAATTTTTCAGCAAAATACAATAGTTTTTTGGTGTAAAATAATAAAAACACTTGGATTTACTATGCAAACCATGGAAATAAGATATTAATGTCCTTACTCATTTAATGAATATTTGAGTCTTGTCTTTGTTCAAAGCTCAACACAGGGTGTTTGAGGAGGTAAAGAGGTTTAGTGTTTACAAGGGTAGCAGAGATATAACATGTAATTCCTCATGTTCCTATTACAAAAGCATTGGCTACTTTTAGAATTCAGGAGAGAGGCCATGTCTCACAGTGATATGAAGGGAAGGCTTCAGGGGAAGAATGGCATTGTAACTAGGCCTTGAAAGAAAATACCCTTTTTTTTTTTGGTTAGGTGAGGATACTTCTGAGTATGAGTAATTGTTATTTCCAATATCCAGGGGAAAAGGAACATCTTTTTAAAAATATTTTTATTAGTTTTTAATGGATCTTTATTTTACTTACTTATCTATATGTGGTGCTGAGAATCGAACGCAGTGCCTCAGAAATGCCAGGCAAGTGCTCTACCGCTGAGCCATGACCTCAGCTTGAAAAGGAACATCTTGAATAAAGATTGGAAGAAATAAAGTAGAGAAGACTTTCTAGGTAAACAAATATTTCTAGGAAACAGTCTGGCTGAAGCAGATTCAGTTTATGGAGCAACTTAAGTGTTAGGCCAATAACTGTAGCCTTTTTCAGTATTAGAACAATGGAGGTTGTCTGTATTAGAGTTTACTTTAAAAGATATACTAGAACTTTCCCACTACTTTTAAAACTTGCCCAATTAAAAATTATACAGTATAATCATGAAAAAAATGACAGATTGTGAGCTTTTTATATGTCTCTAAAGTTAAGCTTTTCAATATGATCTTCTAGCAGCTTTCATGACTTCAAAAATATTTCTAGTACAAAAAATGAACTTTTTTTCCTCAAAATTAATGGATTCCTATAATGGGCCGTGTAAGGTAACATACTGGTCTTTTTGCATTTATTTGTGGCAGTTAAAATATTAACTGGCTAAAACAAATTCACGATAATTCTCAGTTGGTCACTTTTCTGTCTTAGCACTTTTATTTCTTTTTATGTAACAAAAGCTAAATATCATTATATAAGAAGCAAGCTAGTTGCCTTGCATGCATGAGGCCCTGGGTTCGATCCTTAGCACCACATACAAAGCAATAAAATAAAGACATTGTGTCCATCTACAACTAAAAAAAAATATTAAAAAAAAAAAGAAGCAAGCTAGTGTGAATTATATGGCCCTAATATTCTGCACTACAGTGTAGCATATGCCAGAGTTCATAAATTCTTAAACTGTGCTACTGTGCAAGTTAATATTTATTTCTAGACTTTATTTTAACATTAGATCACTAAAGACATTAGATAACTGAGTGAGAGAGAGAGAGAGAGAGAGAGAGAGTGTGTGTGTGTGTGTGTGTGTGTGAACACTGGGGGTTGAACTCAGGGCCTTGCACTTGCTAAGCATGCTTTCTCCTGAGCCACACCTCCCACCCTGAAATTAGATAACTTTGATTATTCTGTTTTGGACAAAAGCATTTGTGTGTGTGTGTGTATCTTTTCAAAATTTGCAGGATTAATTTTTGTTTAAGCATAGTTAAGTACACAAATGTTTTTGGATAGTTGATGTTTGTTTTATAGTAATCAAGTATCTAAACTATAAATTGTCTAAAACATAGTCTTTACTTTTTATTAAGCATATGATGGTACTTAATAAAATAAATAGTTCCATGAATGATTATCCTTTAATCTTCATGTCATTTGTGCTATAAAAGTGGAAAACCACTAGATTACCCAGAAAATTTATGGAAGACAGAGGTGTGTCTGTTTTTTCTTGTACATCTCCTCACACACAGGACTTGGTCCACAGTTCTGTGTGACATCTGTTGAGGTACTATTTAAGTCACATGGCATCTAGCATATGGTGCTTTTTTTCTGCAACTAAGTAGAGAATAAATCTTCACAATGTATATCAGATTCCAAATGGAAGCAAAACTATAATCAAGTTATTTTAGAATATAGAACTTGCTTGTTTGTGCTGAATTAAGAATAGCCAACACTTGGAAACCACTCCATAAGATGAAAAAAATGATAAAATATTTCTTGGATTTTCTATCCTGACATTAACATGGTCGTTTGTTTTTTTCTTCATTTACTAAGACCTTTTTGTTGACCGCTTTTATGAGTTTTGAGAAATATTTTCTTCAAGGAAAGGATTTTTCTTTGCTTAAATAAATCATATTACTGTAAAAAGTTTGGAAATACTTTGAAAAAGTCTAAAGAAGATTAATATTCACAATTATATCACCCTGAAATAATGACTATAAATAATTTGTGTGTATTCTTGGTAAGATTTACTTTGATATCTTGTGTAATATCGAATGACTCAAATGACACTTTATTTTCCTCTCAATCATTTCCCATCTGAAAATTTTTACATCTTCACGAGACCCAGTGTTCTGTGGTATAATATTTGCAGGTTGCTGACATTTGGGTTTACTCAGTCACTTTGGTTTATTGACCTTGCTGACCATGTTTTAAGAACATTAAGTTAAGAGCATTTGAAATACAAAGGATGCTAGAGATTTAATTGTCTTTCTCCTTTATTTTTTGATAAAATCTTAAGTGTTAAAATTTTTCTTTGGTGGGCGGGACTGACTTAAAAGCTCTTCATGTGTAATTAACCAAAAGTCAAACTCTTTCAACTAAGTACATTTTTCTTGATGAATCTGAATAGGATATGATATCTCACTTATCTTTAAGTGATGTATGTACATCTTATGGATTTATCTACCAGTATTCTGGTTTTGTTGTTATTTTTTTAAAGGGTAAATGAGTTAAAATTTTCTTTAGCTGATCAGAGAAGATACTGGTACTATCATTTCTTTTTTCTCAACTTAAACATAACAGAAAAAGTACTGGACCTCCACAGGGACATATTTTTGAAAATGAAAATACCTATTAATGCCAAACATTTGTCCAAATAAGAACTAGAGGAAGCTGAACCAATGCTGCCTTCAGATACATTACCCACCATGTCAACTCCAGAATTATTTGTCTCTTTTTATCACTTTGCTTTTGAATAAAATAACTTATCTAGCATAAAATGTTGTGGAAGGAAATATTGATGTCTTATAAGGAGTACTGTCAGTCCTTCTTGTCTGCTGCTTTTCTTAAACATTATATAATTATTTAATTCCTGTACCCTTTTTGTAATCTTAGCTTTTCTCCCGGTAGGATATAGGCCTTTCCAGAAGAAGCCTTTGTCCTTTTTCTGTTGTGCCCTGATGACAGTATGTGCTTAACAACAGTGCCCAAGAAACACATTGTATACGCTTTGCTTAAGACAGCTGAAGGGAAACATGAAGTTATTAGTAGATACAAACATACTCTTGTGGTCTTAGTTTACTAAGATTACTTAAAAATCCCACTCACTTTATTTATCTTTTATTTACAGAAGTGCTGCCATCATTTCTTCAGAAAGTTGACGTTGTCTCTGAAGCTTCTAGAGAAACTTGTGTAGCATTGAGTGATTGCCTTAATCTCTTCACTAAACAAGAAGGGGTAGGTCCTCTGAAATTGAACTTTTTATATAATTGTTTTAATGTCACATGCTTGTTCATCCAATGAGTCAACTGCCTTCAAACTGTTCAAAGGTAGGAAGAAAATAGTATTAACAAAAGAAAGGAAAGCATCATTTTCTACCAAAATTCAGAATTTACTTATTCTTTTTTATTTTTTTGGACTGGGGATTGAATTCAGGGGCACTCAACCACTAAGCCACATCCCCAGCCCTATTTTATATTTTATTTTAGAGACAGGGTCTCACTGAGTTGCTTAGTGCCTTACCATTGCTGAGACTGGCTTTGAACTCTTGATCCTCCTGCCTCAGCTTCCCAAGCCATTGGGATTACAGGCTCTTACTTATTCTCAGCAGGATGATTCTGAAAAACCTTTGTTCATATCTTTTGAATTTAGTGATGTAGCCATGTTTAACCAAGTATATTTAACATTGATGTGTACCTAGGGTTGTATGACATTTCAGTAAGATAGATGTGAAAATATTCTACAAACAAAAGATCTTTTTTTTTTTTTTTTTTTGGTACTGGGGATTGAACTCAGGGGCACTCGACCACTGAGCCACATCCCCAGCCCTATTTTGTGTTTATGTAGAGACAGGGTCTCACTGAGTTGCTTAGTGCCTCGCCATTGCTGAGGCTGGCTTTGAACTCGCGATTCTCCTGTCTCAGCCTCCCTAAGTGCTGGGATTACAAGCGTGAGCCACCGCGCCCGGCCAAAAGATCTTTATATAAAAAATATGTAATGCTTATATTTAATAAGGAATGTATTATTGATACCTATGTAAATTGAGCTCAAAGGATTAAATTGTTTTGGTGATCTTTCCCTTGCCTCTCTTCTTGTTCAACAATATACCAGTTTCCATTTCCAGATTTGAGTAAGAGTGGTATGCTTATCTATTAGTAATTATTTTTCTTCTGTTTTCCTCCCTGAGGATTAAGCCCAGGGCCTTGCTTAAGACAGGCAAGCACTCTACCACTGAATAGTTTTCTCCTGTCCTTTTTTTATTTTTTGAGACAGATTCTCACTGAGTTGCCAAGGCTGGCTTCAAACTTGTAACTCTCCTGCCTCACCCACCTAGCCAAGCTTAAGAATTCTTTTTCTAAGGACTGAAAAGTTGTAAATATGTGTTTTGGTTGCTTGAACTAGTATTTTTCTTGTTTTATGATGGCACTGTCGCTTTTTTTTCTCTTTTCCTGATTTTAATGTAAGCCAAGGGGCAACAGGCTTTCTTTTCCATTTTGTTACTTTCCACATCTATGTTTGATCTTTAACATTTTGGATAAAGATACCTAATTTCTTATTCTTATTACAATTTTTACCTTTTGGTAAAGGTTAGGTTTTAGTAAAATAAAAAAGATAAAAATGGAATTATGTTTTCATGTGCTTCTTTTGTATGTAAACACCTAAAATATTTTCCCCATGATTAAAATGCAAGACTTGTAAATTCATAGGCATTTCAGGGGGTGTGGGCTGGGGATCAAACCCAGAGTATCACATGGTCTGGTAGGCAAGTGGTCTACCCCAGCCCCATACACAATTTTTGAAATGCTGTTTGTTATGTGTACCACAAATTCCATATATGGGTTTAGTTGAAGAATAAGAAATGCATGGAAATATTAATCCGAATTCATTCTTTTTAAAAAGTTCTTGGGGCTGAGGTTGTGGCTCAGTGGTAGAGCACTTGCCTTGCATGAGTGAGTCATTGGATTCAATCCTCAGCACCACATATAAATAAATAAATAAAATAAAGATATTAAAAAAAAAGATTTCTTCAAAAAAAAAAAAAGTTCTTACTGGCGGGCGCATTGGCACACACCTGTAATCCCAGCACTTTGGGAGGCTGAGACAGGAGAATTGCAAGTTCAAAGCCAGCCTCAGCAATGGCGAGGTGCTGCACAACTCAGTGGGACCTTGTCTCTAAACAAAACACAAAACAGGGCTGGGGATGTGGCTCAGTGGTTGAGTGCCCCTGAATTCAATTCCCAGTACCAAAAAAAAAAAAAAAGTTCTTACTGTCTTTAATTATGTTGATTGGTATGTGACAGAGAATACTGAATTCATTTTAAATTTATAGCAAGGCTTTCAAGAGAATTCTGTTAATATCACAGGAACATAATTGTTTTCATTAAACCTTTTAAATGATTGATTCTTTTAATACTTTTTCTTTTTTCTGGTACTGAGAACTAAACCCAGGAGTAGTATACCATTGAGCCAACACGCCCAGCCCTTTTATTTTTTATTTTGAGGCAGGAGATTGCTAAATTGCTGAGGCTAGCCTTGAGCTGTGATCCTTTGTGTTAGCCTCCCATGTAGCTGGAATTATAGGAATCCCACCACTCTGGCTTCCCTTTTTTTGGGGAGTGGGGGGTGGAGATAGCAGGGATTGAACTCAGGGGTACTTGACCACTGAGCCATATCCCCAGCCCTATTTTGTATTTTATTTTAGAGACAGGGTCTCACTGAGTTGCTTAGCACCTCACTGTTGCTGAGGCTGGCTTTGAACTGATCCTCCTGTCTCAGTTTCCTGAGCTTCTGGATTATGTGCGCCACCGTGCCTGGCCTGGCTCCCTTTTAATACTGTTTAAAAACATCATTTCTTATCTTTTTGATTTTTTTATTGGTTTGCATATTTTAAATGCTAGCTTGTTTATATGAAGAATGATTTGGTGTTATAAATCTGGACAGGATGGTAGCATTGTAAAACATATTTGAGATTAACTAATTAAGATGTCATAACGTTCAGGTAATAGTTAGCATATTGTCAAACCAAATTTTTCTCACATATCTTCTGTGGTACCTGATGGGTATATTGAAAACTTTTTTTTGTTCTAGAGATGTGTGGTTTTAAGGTTAAACCATAGATTAAATATGTTTGTTGGTGTGTGTTTCATTTCTGGAGATGTCAACCTATTCTAATTTTTAAACTGTTTAAAAAAGCCTAAAATCCCTCTCTTTGTGAGCAGTCTAGATTTGCAAGAGTTATTAGCCCAAAGTTTAGAATATTTAACCCCATTTAGCCTCTAAAGTTTGTCATGAGGATTTAAATACAATAATGTAAACAAAATGCTTAGCATAGTTTCTGACTCATAGTAATCCCTGAATAAAAGTCAGCAAGTTAGCATTGTGTAGGATCTTATATTATTAACTCTTGGGATCCCTCTTTTCTGGAAGCTTTGTGTCTTTAACATTGTGTTTATCTTATTTTGGAAAGAAGCAGTATTGTCTAGAGAAAATTTGACGACTTGTGGAATGATTGTGTCATGTCTTTATCCCTATTATTTAAGTGACAATGGACTACTTAAAGTTTCTGAATCTTCATGTCTTTATCTTTGAAATAAAGTAGATCATATAGAAAGTTCGTAGGATCATTGATCTAAAAGTCTGATGGGCCTGTTTTAGATCTCAGTCTTTGTAGAACAAACTGTGAACAAGTTTCTATAAAATGAAAATATATAAAAACCTCAGAATTGGGTATGGACAGCCAAGTGTATATAGATAAATAATTTGTATATAGAGTGTATTGCATACTACATGAAACAGTAGTCATTACTAGCATTTAATTTTTCAAACTTAAAAACTTTTAAGTAATTAAGCTTTTCAATAATTTCATGAAATTCATTTCAATAGAATCCATGGATTTCCTTCTGCAAAATAGGATTGTAGTGAGTGATAAGACACCCTCCCCCAAAATTTCAAAGATAAATGACATTTTTGAAGTTGGTCTTTTAAATGATCAAGAATGACAGCAGAGGAATTTAACAACTGATGTTAGAGTGGCATAATTGTGCTGGGTAATACGTTCTTATCTGGCATTATCAATTATATATATTATCTGGAAATTTTATTAAAAGAACAATAATAAACATTGAATTCAGACCTGATTCTAATATCTGGCTCTGCTACCTAATCTCCCTATAACTTAGTTTTAAAACACATATCCAAGCCGGGCACGGTGGCTCAAGCCTGTAATCCCAGTACTTAGGGAGGCTGAGACAGGAGAATCGCAAGTTCAAAGCCAGCCTCAGCAACCGTGAGGCGCTAAGCAACTCAGTGAGACCCTGTCTCTACATAAAACACAAAATAGGGCTGGGGATGTGGCTTAGTGGTCGAGTACCCCTGAGTTCAATCCCCAGTACCAAAAAAAAAAAAAAAAAATATCCTTTTGGGTAGTGGCCAGCTAAAACATCTGTGGATTGTTTTGAAAAGTAAATGAAGTCATATTGTCAAACCTGTGTTGTACCTGTTACAAAATACAGATCAGATAGGTGTAGGTGACCTCAGCTTTCATAGCAGCAAAGCTGTTTTTATTCTAATCTTTTTGTTGGCAGTTATTTTAAATGTTACACATTTACTAGGACTTTTTGTTTTGTTTTGCCATGCTGGAGATTGAACACAGGGCCCTTGTGAAAGCTTAGTAAATGCTCTATCACTGAACCATACTTCCAGCTCACACTCTTAATCCTTAACCTAAAATCTGAAACTTCATATTTTCTGGGTGTCTTAGGATTATTGTTTTGTATGTTAATAATTACTTGGTGCTTAAATACAGAGATACTTCAGAGGATAGTATTTATAGGACTGCCTGTTTATCAGCTAAATGGCTCAGTTATGCTTAGTTATGCTCAGTTTGATCCTTATGGGTTTTAAAAAAGTATTTCTTGGGCTGGGGTTGTAGCTCAGTGGTAGAGCATTTGCTTTGCACATACGAGGCACTGAGTTTGATCCTCAGCACCACATAAAAATAAATAAAGGCGTTGTGTGCATCTACAACTAAAAATATTTTTAAAAAATTATTTGTTAATTTTCAGATTGATTGTGTCCCTGCCTCTAGCAGTGGAATACTGATCCCTTCTGATTACTCTTTTTAATCTCCTGTTTATTAACAAGAAAGCCAGAGGACCAAACTTGGTCAAATTATGTTCACATCAGAGTAAACTGGCTCTTTATGAGAAACTTGGGGATTTTCATTGAGTGCAGAACTTAATGTCTGAATCTGTGACTGCTATTTCTGTGATATGTGGGTGGCTTTTGCTTTTTGGAGGATGCTCTGATGACCTACAGAGTTGAAGTTTTCAGTATGACCCACAATAAATGAAGTGTTGTTATAGGCAGATTTTAATTGTATATAAATTACTTACATGGATGAGAAAATTGCAGCATACAAAATAAGCTGAACACAATGTGTTGATCTATTAAAGAGAAATGTGCAAGATATTTTCAGGGTGGAATACTTGGAAATTTAACTGTTAAGGTTGTGTGTTTAACCTTGCCTGAGAATTTCATTTAAATGGGTAAAATTGGTTTCATGGGGAGGAAAATTTTTTTTCTTTTGTGGTACTAGGGATTGAATCCAGGGGAGCTCTACTACTAAACTGTACCCCAGCCCCAGCCCTTTGTATTTTGTGACTGGGACTCATTAACTTGCTGAAGCTGGTCTTAAACTTGCAATCCTCCTGTGTCAACCTTCCAAATTGCTAAGATTACAAGTGTATGCCACTGTGCCCAGCTGTGAACTTTTTTTGTTTGTATAGTTTTCTTCACCTGAGTATGGTTTCCATAGTGCTAAAATGTCACACAGAAGTCATCATTGGTGTTCCCCTATTCGGCTTATCATCGAGCTCCCTTGATTTAGTCAAAGCAGTTTGTTCAAGTTCGGAACTTGCCTATTTGAAGTCGGTATAATCTCACTTACCAAACATTTTATACTTAAGTTTGTGGTATAATGGAAAGATTCAGACTCTAAACTGGAACCATCTGAAAGGTTGGAATTTATACTGCTGCTCTTGGACTAAACACTGATCAATTTGAAGAGAAATCACACATCCATGTGGATTTACAGTCTACCAAGTTAGGATTTCTGTTTGTTTAGCTTCCTGTGCTTTCTAGTCATTTAGTCAGTTTGTGTCCTAAAGGTTATAGCAATAGATCCTTCAGGCCTTCACCCCTCTCTAACCCTCTCATCTCTACAGTTTCCTCATCTCCCTATGCTCAGAACAAAGTTTCTTTGCTAAAAATTAGGCCATCATTTATGTGCCATCAACTACCTACTACTACTCCCTCACCCCAATTTTTGTCTGTATCAGCTCTCATTCTTCTTTTATTGGAGACCTTTATCTCCTTCCATCTTGCTTCTTCTGTGGGGACCTTGCTTCAAAAAAGAGCTTCTTTCTTCTTTTGAATTCTCTACTCCCTTACTCAGATAGCTTTTATCTATCTACATACATCTTTCAGTTCCATTATTGAAAATGTGACCCTTGCTGTTTTGACATCCTTCATTCCCCGAACTAGTCCACTGAAACTGTGCTTGCCAATCTCTCTCTATTGCTAAATCAGAGGATGCTTTTAAAATAGTCTTGCTTATCCTGTGAAGAACTTGGTTTTGCTTCCTGTTTTGGGGAATTTTCTGTGGCTTCCACAGTGCTTCCTTCTGTTGGCCTCTCTGGCCTTTATGGCTTCTCCATCCCTTGCTCAGTCACTTTCTAAAACATATATTCTTCTGCTTATGCCTGAAATATTAGTACCCCCTTTATTTCAATGGGTGGCCTTAGCATTCTCCCTGGACAATCTCACCTATTCCTTTAACTAGAAATCCATGACTACTTGGATATCTACCTTAGATCTGTCTGAGCTCTGAATCAGTATGTCAAACTACCGTTTGGACATTTACATATGGTTATATCAGAAACATTTTAAAAACCAGCATATCTAAAATTGAGTTATCTGTTTAATTCATAAAAGTACAAGTCAGGATCATGGGAGCCGTGTTTGTTTCACTCTTCTTCACCATCCCCAAATTTAATCAAGTCCTGTTAATCTGACTTTCTGTATTTGTTGTCTATCTTCGTTTATTCTCTCTTCCCATCCTAACACACAAATTCCCCATTGCTATTCTACCAGATAAATTTCTCAGGATGGATTTGTTGGATGAATACCACTATTTCCTTATCCCAGCCTCTACCCTTCAAAACTAAGTTGAGTCCCTCTTGTTCCAGGAGTTCCTTGTCATCAACAGCACTTATCACATTGTATAATGTTACCATGTGTCATTATTATAATATATACAATGTGATATATATTCACTAAATTAGATCACCTTAAGGAAGCAACTCTTTTAGTTATTTTTGGAGCATGGCCCTTAGCATAGAGTAGATAGTTAGTAAATATTTAAATGAATAAAGAATGTACAAAGGAAGGAATACAGACAGGGTCAGACCAGTCTGGATCTAAATTCTGCCGCCTTAACCTCAAGCAAATTAATATATGTTTAGGAATTCATTTCCAAATCTGAAAATGAAAATATAAATGAGTTATTTTATGTGAAATGCCTCGGTACAGTGCCTGGCACATTTTAGGTGCCCTGCAAATTGCTTTCTAAAACAAAGTAGCTTTTGTTGTTTGTTGTTGTGCTGCCTAGTACTACTTTTGTACACTGAATTCATTTTCTAATTTTCAGGGCCTAAAGAGAAAGATTCTATAGCTGGGGCTCCCCGTTAGTGGCAAATGTGACTTTTCTAAGTGCAAGAAATCAGTTGAGAATAAAAAAGAAAAAGAAAAGGACTTTTCAGATACCCTGAAACCTCATGGAAATCAATTCCAAATTTTATGAGTTGTGGTCTTGAATTTTTTTTTTTTAACAGATTTTACATCTTTAGTGCAAATACATACAAGCCACCACTGATTGCAGAGAAACAAAGTTTCCTGGGCTCTTGTTAAAGAAGTATTATTAAAATATTAAATATTTTGTTCAGTATTACACAGGACTCACTAAAGTATGAGAACAGATACATTCTAGAGAAGTTTAAAACTTATTTTGGAACAAAAGTTGTTTTGCTTTTTCACTAGAGCGTTATAGTTAACCAGAAATCTCATAAACCTGAATATCTCACTTAAGAGGAGTGCTTATCTGGTGGATTTTTCTGTTCTTGGAGCCCTTTTCTACCAGTAAGTCTGGACAGAATAAGAAGCCATCTATTTTGCTTAAGTAGGCTGCACATTAGTAGGATTAATACCATTTTCTTTCTGCCTTCGTTCTCAGTCTTACCCCAACTAGGATATAAACAGTAACTGAAGACTAGTTTAGCCCTCCCTTTAGCATGGTAAACACCAACTCCTCCTTGGCAGAAGCCAGAGTGTCTGGCAGACCTGGAGTGGAGAGGATTCCTTTGTTTTCCTGAGTTTCCTGAGGGGCGTGCTGGCCATTTAAAAGTTGTCAGGGCCAGAATCTCAAGAGAGGGCTTGAGCTCCAGGCTACTCTAGGACCTTGCAGGAGACTCCCAGGACACTCAAGCCTAGCACAAGTAGCAGTTGCCTTACTTCCCTTCTGAGAAACCCCTGCGGGGCTCTGCTCCTAGAGGCTGTGGCCAGGCTCTCCCTCGCAGGTCCCTACCTGCGCCTTCAGGGAGCCGCGACGCCTGGTGAAAGGAGGAGGGACCAGGACAACGACAACGGCTGCGGAAGGAGCCGCCCGCTGCAGGCCACCCGGCGCTCCGCTCCCGGCTGGCTTGCACTCTGCCGCTGAGCCCTGGAGGGCGGGTCTGCGGCCGAGCCTGCGGCCGGCGGAGGGGCGCAGCAAAGACCGCTGAGGCCCCGGTTGCGGTGCAGGACCAAGGACGGCCGCTCCTCTACCAGACCTCACTAGAGGAGGCGGGAGCTGCTGCCTGGCTGGAGCCAGGGGCGGGCCACGCGAAGGTGACTTAGGGAGACCTTGCGGAGCCGCCCTGGGTCGCGCCTTACTGATCAGCTCGGCGGGAGGAGAGGAGAAGCTGGAGTAGGAACAGGCCAAACGCATTTGTGCTGGAGATTGCTGAGGAGTGCAGGGTGGAGCGTGCCAACTGGGGTCCTCAGATCTGGCCCAGGTGGGTAGATGTGTGTGCCTGCTCAGTGGTTTTGCCAGGGCAGCCTTGGGGGCTAGGGAGGACAGTGGGGAATGAAGTGGCGGCGGCGGTGGTGGTGGTGGGGGGGGGCGGCCAGATGTGATCAAGGGATGTGAGCGGATCCAAGAATAGTTGAATGTGTGTGCACAGAGCCGGGTATAGCTGCGGGTTCAGCCACGGATGCATGGGGAGGGGTGCATCAAGCAGGGAGACCCCAGCTTCTCTCCTCTCAGTACGGGATCTTCCGGCCAAGTGTGTTTGCCTCTGGTTCCTACAGGAGGAGCCCCTGGGGAAAAATATCGACCGATTTTTTTTTTCAGCTAAATATTAGTATTAGGTCAAGTGGGGCTGGAGTGGGAGGAGTAAGACAGTGAAAGACATTATTGTCCTAAATAACCTTCCGAGTTAGTGATTTTTTGCATGTCTCTGCTCTGGCTGACATTGAGATGAACTTACCATCTCATTCGGAGGCCGCTGAAATTCCAAGAATCCGAGGGGAAATGCATGAGTGAATTGAGCAGAGAAAGGGAATTATATTAATGTTAGGAGTGGGGGAAATGGCTTTTAACTTTAATGTTTGAGTTAAGAATTTTCGATTATGCATAGGCTCTTTGTAGCTTAAATCAGTAGGGAATCACGTTCCTAGCATTCAAACCTTGTGGCTAGTTGTTTTGTGTTTTCAGTTGTGCTGGATTTTTCTGGGTGTGCAGGGAGGGTACTCAGGAGAGAAAGATGGCAGGGAAGAGCTTTGTACTGCTTTTTTGAGTTATTAAAGCTATTAAAAGTTTCTTAATTTTAATCAGGTTCAGAGAATTAAGACACTTCATTTAAAGGCATGTCATTGCTTAGCAGGAAGCTCTTTCAAAGGAGAAAAATGCTTGAAATGCATGTTGGAGTGATGTGTAGGCTAGAATATGGGATCTAAGTGTAAACTTTCTTTTCAGTTTGCCATAACCAAGTTAGTGTCTCCTCCAAATAACATTTGAGTTTTAGCACTAAAGTGGTTGACTTGGCAAGATGACTCAATTTTGATTTAGTAGGTATATAATCTGAATTTGAAAACCAGAGAGCTATTCCAGCCTGTGTCTCAGTACTTTTACTGGACTGGCGTTTTAAAAGGAATTTGTATCATTGTGAATATAGTTTTGGACTCTGGTCTCCCTGTTTAGGAACCTTATAAAAGTTAATTTTCAGAGATTTCTTTGGTAAAAGTGGCCCACCTAATCTCTTTACTCTGTTGTTCACCCTGCAGAATTGGGGGACAATAAAAAAAGCTTATTAGGTTTTCCATATTCAAAGCAAATGTTTGTATTCATACTCAGGATAGTTTAAATACAGTGCAAACATTTAGAAAATATTATGTATAAAATAACAAAGTTAAGCAACATCATAATCTAAGCTCTATGTATCATTTTCATTCTTTCAAAGACTTGATGAACTTATTACTGTTTCTGGCATTCAGATATGCCACTTTTTCTAGCTCTGAAGATTGTAAGAAAAATTTTAATTCCTTTAAAAGGTAGCAATTTAGGATTTTTACTCGATGCATATTATTCAGCATCTATTTTTCAGTTTATAATCTAGATAAACACTGCTATAAATTAATTTTGGAAGTCAAATTATATACAAGTAAAATTAATGTTTATGTAAAATGAAGCTGGATTTCATTTTGATAACTTTGGGGTCATTTTTGAACAAAAATATATAAAGTTTTAACTAGCAGCTGTGTATGTGTGTGTGTGTGTGTGTGTGTGTGCACTAAGCTTGTCATGTTTGTTGTGACCTAAGATCTATCTTGGTAAATTGTTTTATCACAGTGGTACAAGATTGGAACCTGCATGCAGTTTTGTCTTGTTTCCTACTGTAGAATGTAGAATGCAGTACCTGGTTTATACTTTCATGAATTTTGAATAAGTTGTATAGGCAGGCATTTCTTTCATTTTTATCACTCCTACAATTTTAACTTCAAAATGTTTAGGATGTAACCCCTATATATTGTTATAATGGTCTATTGTGGATTTGATAGTTATTACCTTATGTAAAATTTTTTCTTGACAATTCAGCAAGTATTTACAGAATGTATACCTTCTTGGAGACTGCCAGATGAGTCTGTCTTTATAAAACTTAGTTTACTGTGGGAGTCAGATGACTAGATTATTACACAGAAGCAACAGAAGAGGATGAATTCTAGCAAATCATTCATTAAGACTGGATCAGGGACAAGAAGAAAAAGTCAACTATAAATGAATAGAAGTAGGATCTTTTTGAAGGACTTTGTAAAATATGCTTTAAGAGTTTGAAACTTATCTTGGGCAGTTAAAATCACTGAAAGATTTTAATCAGAAGAGATTTAATCAGATTTGCTCTTTATGAGAAGGATTAGAGGACAGGCCTGAAAGCAGGACGACCAGGTGCAGGAATTCAAAAGAGATAATCCAGCCTGAGTCAAGTTAGTGACTGAGGGAAAGAAAGAAAAAGAAGATACAGAGCGGAGAGATAATTCAAAAATATAGAACATAAGTAGGAGCTGACAATAGATTGAATGTTGAAGAAAACGGCCATGTCATTTCTGACTCCAGCCTTCTGGCATTGTCACTGGATAAAGGTGACTAAGAGCTGGGCGCAGTGACTCAAGCCTGTAATCCCAGCACTTAGGGAGGCTGAGACAGTAGAATCACAAGTTCAAAGCCAGCCTCAGCAAGGGCGAGGTGCTAAACAACTCAGTGAGACCCTGTCTCTACATAAAACACAAAATAGGGTTGGGGATGTGGCTCAGTGGTCGAGTACCCCTGAGTTCAATCGCCAGTACCAAAAAAAAAAAGTGACTAAGGTATGGAGTACATGGAATGTGGGAAGATGAGTTCTCTCTTGGACATGTTGACATGTCCTCACTTGTCTAATAAAGTTTGGGAGTCACTTAAGTAAATGTGGTAATCAGCCCATGGAGTGAATGATATCAAGTAGGAGGACTATAACTTGAAAAAATTTATAATCAAAGGATTGAATACTGACATTTAAAGACAAGTGGAAGAAAGGGAACCAGCAGGGAACACTGAGAAAAAGCAGCCAGTAGCGGGAGCAACTCTGGAACAGGGGAGGTCAAGGGAGAAGAGCTTTGTAAGGAGTACAGGTAATAACTGAAGTATGTCTATGGGAGATGGGAGCCAGGTGGTGGTTGGAGTCTTTGATGAGATATGTTTTAGAAGCATGACAGGAAGAAGCCAGATTTCAGAGGAGTAAATGTGAGGGAAGTGAGGAAGCGGAAATAATATAGACTGTGATTCAGTTTGTATAGATGTTCGTAATCTGTGAATAATTAAAATTTTGTTGCTTTTTTCCAGTCCTTATGCTTTTCATTCCTTTTTAATATACTTGTTAGGGTTTTCAGGGCCATGTTCAATAGATGGTGGGAATACATGTTCATCCCTTGTATTAAAAAAAAAAGACACTTTTCATGATTCACTGTTAAAAATGATATTTAACAAGTACCATTTACCAGGTTAATGGCATTCATTTTCATTCTTCTATTGAATTTTTTAATCAGGAAAAAGTAATTGAATTTTATCACATGTTCTTCCTGTATTTGTTAAGAAGATCATATGTTTATAAATTTTTTTGGTAAATTAGATTTTTTTTCTAATGATGAGCTATCCTGTGTTTCTGAAATAAATCTGCTTCAGTTATGATGTATTTTCTTTAACATTCTCCTCAGTTTAGTTTCTTCAGGATTTTGCCCATTGCTGTTCATGAGTAAGAATGGCTTATAATTTTCTTTTTGTTGTGTTCTTATCAGGGTTTAGTATCAAGGTTATGCTGACCTTATAAAATGAGTTTAGGAGTATTGCCTCTTTTGCTGTTCTCTGGAAGAGCTTGCATAAAATGGAAATGATCTATTTGAAAATTTAGTACAACTTTCTTATAAAACTATCTTTAAGTTTTTAAAAAGTTACTATATATATATATATTTAATGTTTGTAAGACTTTTAGTTTTCTATTTGTTGGGGGGTCAGTTTTGACAAGTACGCATTTCTAAGAATTTATCCTTTCAATGGAATTTTGAAATTTGTTATTATAAAGGCATTCATAGTATTATTTGATTGATTGATTGATTGATACTGGAAATTGAACTCAGGGGCACTTGACCACTGAGCCACATCCCCAACCCTATTTTGTGTTCTATGTAGAGACAGAGTCTCACAGAGTTGCTTAGTGCCTCGCCATTCTAAGACTGGCTTTGAACTCGTGATTCTACTATCTCAGCCTTCCTAAGTGTTGCGCCACCGCGCCTCGTTTATTTTATTATTTTAAAACTTATGTTGGATTTGTAAGTATGTATTCCTTTTCCTACTCTTTTTTGTACTCTTTTTCCTAATCTTTGGATATTTGTGAATAAATTTTTCTCTCTTCTAATGAGTGTCCCTGGCCCACACCTTATACACTCTCACCCTAGACACTCTCAAGTAAGTTTCATTAAAGCTTTGTTAATTTGATTAATTTTTCCAAGAACGGTCTTTAGCTTTGTTATCTATTGCTACTTTTAAAATTTCTGAAGTTATCTCTCATTGCTTTCTATGAATTAACCTCCCCATCATGATCTACACATTATTTTCTGTCCCTTGAAAGTGGATAATTTGTTCAAAATTTGTTCTTTTCCAGATTGTAAGTTATATGTTTTATTTGTAGTATTTTGTAATTTAGCAAACATATCACTGGTAGCTTTATCCTTTATTGTGATTATTATAGATTCTAATAGTTTGTGTTAGCATAGACTCCATCTTCCCAAACTGAAGACTACTGATGAATGTAGTCTAGGTACTGCCCTCCTATAATTAAAGCACAGGAAACTTGTAGGTGGTTTTGATGACTTCAGGGTCCCCCCGCCCATCTCTCTTCCTGTCTCCGCAGTTTGGCTTTTCTCTTTGTGTCTTTTCTCCACCTTGTTGCACATCTTCCTCTTATTCCCTTTTCTATACCTTGATACTTTGAGCTGTCCCTCACTCCCCCCACACTGATTTTCTGTCTGAGGATTTTTTAGTTATCTACTCAATGTACTTCATCTTGCTCTTTCCTTCTTAGAACCTTGGCCCCAGCACCAAAGAGGAAAAAAGCTGAGATGACCTGTGTCTAATTGTCATTAAATGTTCAAGAGTTCACCATTGTTTACCACATGATCTTTATTACTCTTTATATAATCTAACTTCAGAAAAGCCTAGGAGGAAAGCATGGTACAACATGAACCAGTGACTGTTTGGCATCCTGAGGCATGATACTCTTTCTTGGAGCTTTAACTTGGGTAGGGTAAGCCTTATTCCAGGGCTCACATTCTTTCTGTGTAACCACAAGGTTTTGGACACAGATCCTTTCTCTCTGCTTCACAAGTTGTTTTGAGACTCAAATGAGAATTTGAGTCAACCTATCAGTTTTATATTATGATAGTGTTTTCGTGCCGTGTTCTGGGGAAAATGTCTTCAGAGGAATTTGTACACAATTCAGGATAGAACGGAATGGTTTGTGGCATGGTGTGATAGATGAGAGAAACCCTGATGTGAAGCACTAGGTGGTGACAGGAATGACAAGAAGCACAGGAGTTGTGCTCAGTTGTTGAGATGCCTGTCCCCTGGGAGAAGGGAGCTCATAACCTTCCTGGCTGCAGGATCATGTTATGTGTGGTGGCTGGATGCTATCCTTTACAAAATGGCTCATCTATTTTTTCCCTAGTTATTATTTGCTACTTTCAGGACACTGGGCTTTTGTGAGTTTATTTTCTGTAAGAAATCAGCCTTCATTTATAATAATGTTTCTGGAAGGGAGATTTTGTGGTTCTGGGTTCTACATAGCTGAATTAGAAGATGCTTTGTGCATATAATTGTTACATGTGATGGAAATAATTTAGTTTTGAATATTTTCTTCATTTTTATTTTACTTTGTGTAATGGAGTCATTTTAAAAGTCTCAAAGCAATAGAATCAGTCTTGTACAGACATCTGTACAAGGTTTTATTGGGGGTATAGGCAGATGGAGATGCCAGTACATAAGACAGAAAAGCACCCTCTTATCCACTAAGGCACCTCCATAAAACAGCTTCAAAATGATTGCTCTGTTCTCCCTTATTTTACCAAGGAGTTTAGGGCCTGGAGAGAGGATTGTTTATTTGCTGAAGCTAGTGTAGGTAGGAGGGTGCAAAGCTTAGAGCTAAATCTAGGATCCTGCCACCAGATTTAGTGCTGAAGAACACCCCAACTATCACATACATGGCTTGAAGTAAGAAAGTTCATCCATTAGATAACACAAAATATCCGTTCTCAAAGCTGATGTGGCCATGTATATAGTTTCTCAACTTGACAAACAAATACTGAATTTAGAAATGAGATAAGCAGATGGTGAAGAAAAGTGAACTGTCTTCAGATTTTTCACAAAATACCACTATTCCTAGTTCTCAATAGAAAATTGCTGTCCATCTTTTTGGGAATTTTTTCTGTGGTATAGAAGTTGCATTTTGGAGAAAATAGAATTTGTCCATTTCTCTAGATATTCTCAGTTTTATTCTGAGATAAAACCAGATGGTCAGAACACTACATCCTGGTTTTTAGAAAAAAAATTCTTGGTTTTTAGAAAAATTGCCTTTACTGAGTTGTAAGTTGGAGTTAGACCCTCAATTTCTATTAAGGAGCATTTCAAAAACAATTACCTTTAATAACATGATTATTTTGCCCTCTGATGCTCTTATTCCCCTATATATTAACATGGATAAGGAATTAGAGCTAAGGGCAAAGAGGGAGTTTGTTTTCCCTAGAGAACTGGTATTTTTTTTCTTTGTGGACAATTAAAAGGGCATAATTGATTGTATTTCTCTTTCTGTTTTAGACTTGAGAGTTCAAAGCCAGAGTTATGGTTTGTTCATAGTATCCTCATAGGCTCTGTCACTGAGGGGTCCTACCCCAATATGATATCGGAAATTGTTCTGTGTTTTCACAACCTTACAGTTTGGCAATCACTGGATTACAGCATTCTCTTGTGAATTAGTTGAATGTGGTTGTGTTGCAGAGTAAATTCATGTATGGTAATCATATCTGGGGATTTTTCAGTAAGTAGTATTAAGTAAATAGTTGTTAAACTGTTAGAAATACATTTTTATTTTATACTGTGGTTCTATTTTATATGAAGAATATAAACATTTTATATTAGTCAACTTTATTATAGATATTTCAAGCTCCCAAGTTAAAATACATGGCAAAATTACAGTGGGCACCCACCATCCCCATGTTTATAAGTCAGTCTGAATATATATTTAAGTCTAATATTTGGAGGAAAAAATGTTTTATGATTTTTATTTGTGTTTAAATTCACAACGAATTTACCATTATAATCATTTAATCGTATGGTTCAGAGGCATTAAGTAAATTTGCACTATTGTGCATTCGTCATCACCATATACCTGTAGAAGTCTTTTCATCTCATAAAATTGAATCTATACCCATTAAACAATATCCAAATAATAATACTCCCTAGTCCCCCCTCCTCCCAAGCCCCTAGAAGCCATCTTTCTACTTTCTGTCTCTGTGAAATTGACTATTTTATGTACCTCATAAATGGAACCATACAGTATTTGTCTTCTTCTGTTTGACTTATTTCATTTAACACAATGTCCTCAAAGTTCATCCATGTCATGACAGGTGTCAGTATTTCCTTCTACTCAAGGCTATATATATGTATGTGTGTATATGCCATATTTTGTTTAATGGTTCATCTGTCCATGAACACTTGAAGATTGCTTCCTCCCATAGGCTATTGTAAAGAATATGGGTGTACAAATACCTCTTTGAATCTCTGCTTTCATTTCTTTTGCATATCTACACAGAATTGATATTGCTGGATCACATGGCAGTTCTTTTAATTTTGAGGAACCACTACATTGTCTTCTATAGCAGCTGTGCCATCTGATAGTCCAACAGTGCCAAGAGTTCTAATTTCTCTATATTCTCACAAACTTTTTTTTTTTTTGACAGCCATCTGAAATGGTGTGAGGTATGGAGAAAAATGTTTTAAGTAGAATTAGTAACATTGTCTATTAATGTTAATAATTTAATAATGTTATTAATGTTAACATTAATAAATAGAAAATGTTTTAAGTAGAATTAGTAACATTTCCATTAACCCCGAGGTTGCCTGACTACTCCTGCTTACATTGACCCATAATTGCCCAGTGCTTTTCAAATTGTACAGCATATGCTCTGCATGAAATGCGATGGAAGGTGCACCTTGGTGTCTCCCTTTTCTCTTCACTTAGCTGAAAAACAACTCCACAAAGCAGGGTTGATTCTTGAGATTTTCCTGGACTTAAGAATTAGTGTAAGTTTATATGTTTTGTATTCTAGTTTTTTAATCTTTCTGTACTTTAGATTATATACCAAATAGAGATTTGCTGTCATATTTGAGGGATCATTACTTCATTGGAAGAATGTTTCTTTTCTACAGAGTTAGCATATGAAAATAAGGGAAACATGTTTGGATCACCACAAGCGTATGCTATTTTTTAATACTTGAGGATATATGATATGATATTGATATACTTGAGGATATATGGAAACCAGTAAAGTGGAACAGGTATTACTCAAAACTAGAACAGTTACCCTGAGCATTAGAATTGAATGGGGAACTTAACATATTTTATGTTCAAATTATCATTATTTGATCTTTAGCCATAATTGGAAGTAAAAAGTTTCCAGAAACTTTGAGTCAAGTAAAACTTTAGATTGATGCATGGAAAAATTTAATCATAAAATTCTAAAAGAAGTCTTAGAGTTCACCTGATTTTTCTGTATTTATAGAAATTCTCTCTACAGCCTGTGTCAGCCAGCCAGCCAGCCAGTCATTTCATGCTATATGTGAACACTTACATTGATTGATACAAAAGTGTAAAGTCTAGTGGTTCTAAGTGTGGGACCTGAGACATTTAGACCTGAGTTTGAATACAGGCTTTGTCACTTACTAGCTATGTAATCCTAGGTAGGTCAAGTGATCTTGCTGAGCTGGAATTTCCTCATGGGCAGTAATAACTGCTTCACAGGGCTGTGGGTGGGGAGGATTGTATGCAATAATATGTATTTAGCATAAACTGGCAAAACAACATAGATGCTAGCTCCTGCTATCACTATTCTACAAGAATGATCTAGGGCCACCCAGTCCATCATAAGAGAACTATAAATATTAGAAGGTTTAGCATAACATTAAGGCAAAAAATTATCTGCCCCCTGACTCCCTGCCTTTTGAAATTGATGGTTCTAGGTCTGTACTCTTCAGCATCACACAAAAGTGTTTTTCCTTTCCTGTGACAATTCCTTAGCTATTTGGAACAACTAGTAAATTATTTTCCCTGAGCCAGACATCTCCAGACTCCATCATTGTTCCTACTGTGTTAAGCTTTCTAGATCATTTTTTTTCTCCACTGATCCCTCTCAGGTTTTTCCTTAAAACTCATCATTTAGAAAGGAGCTTAGTATTCCACAGGGAGCTGGGTGCAGAGCATGCATGGCATTTCTCAGTTGGCTTTCCATCTGGGTTACTCCTCCTGTGTCAGCTGTTGTTCCAGTGGTACCTTCTTGGTGTGCCCTCTGGACTCCCTTTCCTGTTGCAGATTTGTTTTCATCTCTTGTGTTTTCCACCATTTAACGTACTAAATGTTCTTCTAGTTCTCCTCATTCCTCTTCTCATTGTAGACTGTAAGTTGGATGAGTACAGGGATTTGATCGTTGCCTATTTTCTTTACTGCTGATTAGCAGGGCCTGGAATGCTAGGCATGGTGTGGGTGGTTGATAGTATTTGTTGGTTGAAGAGCACAGTGGAAGGGAGTGACTCTTGTTTGTTGCTTCTGAGTTGCTTGAAAAGGGGCACTTGTACCACTTCACAATCATTGGTCAAGTATTTTTTCTTCTGAAAAGATCATAAAAAATATGTTAAGTCTACCTGAAGAAGGGAATATAAGAAGCCATGTTCATTGTTTTAGAATTTGGGAATTTTTAAATCACTTTGGTTGCTTAGTAAATTATATTTGTGTGGTATGTGTGTGTATGGCAAGGGGGTACTGGGGAATGAAGCCAGGGATGATTCACCACTGAGCTATACCCCCATTCCCTTTTTTTATTTTAATTTTTAAAATTTTTGAGACAAGGTCTCAGTTGCCCGGGCTGGCCTCTAACTTTAAATCCTCCTACTTCAGAGTAGCCGAGATTACAGGTGTGCGACACCATTCTGGCTTAATATTTGATTTTATACAAACTTTTATTTGCTCATAAAATTTTTGTTGTATAAAATATGTTATTAAAACAAGAATATATGCTCTTTGAATTTATCTTAACAGAGCTTTGAAAGTAGTGAGCTCAAGATAAATAATCTTCATGTGTAGCCAGAGGCCCAAATCATATGCTTAATGTCTCCATTGTGCCCTGGAAATAGTTTCTGTATGTGTCATGACTGGCAAAACTTGAGAACCACTGTTTTTAAGACACTTAAAATATTTTCTTCAGATAGAGTTTAACCTACCAAGTTGTGATTTTATTTTTTTTACCCATAGTTTGAGAACCATGAAAAAATACCTTTTGAAATTGAGTAAAACATCAACATTTTATTCAAGGAAAGTTACATTCTGGGCTTAAGTATATTCACTGCATGAAGAAGGCTATTCTCAGAGCTTGAGGCATTTAGAAAGAGGAGATGTGATCATGGGATAGCAATGTGGGGGAATGGTCCTTAACAGTGAAAAGAAGAAACTTATTCTTTCAACAGCATTGGTGAGTCTATAGGGGTGGGGGTGAGGGTTCCCTGCTTGAAAGAAGCCAGACACAGAAGAGCACATGTATTTATTTCAAGTTCAAAAACAGTCAAACCTGATCTAGGGTTATAGAAATTAGAGTGTGGTTGCCTGGGGTGGAGAGAATGGGAGAGTGCCTGAAGGAGCTCATGAGGATGGGGGCAGGTGTGATAGAAATGTTCGGTATCTCGGTAGTGGTGCTAGTTACATGGGGTATATAGTTATAAAAATTCATTGAACTTTACACCGAAAATGGATGTGTTATACATAATCTCAGAAAGTTTGCTTAAAAAATTAAAGTTAGAGTTGCTATGGTGTTACTTCTGTTATAAATAACTTTTTCTGGTTATTTTCATCAGCAGAACTATGAACAACCAAGCTCCTGAATAACTTCTGAAATCAAGATATATGTAGATTATGATTAAACTTCTCTGCCTTTAAAAATGATTATTTATCTGTTTTGGCACATATCTAAAAAAGATATTTATTTCAAGGATAGATAAAACATACAAATCTGTGGTGAGCGATTACATAAGGATAAGCTATTTTTAGGTAGAAGCTTTACAGCCATGAGGAGACAGGGGTGTGCTTAACAAATTCTCAGATTGGGTTCCCATACTATATGTCTGAAAAAGCCATGTGTTCTGCACTATTTAAGAGTACCTTGTAAACACCATTTTACATTTGACACATTGCACATTTAATGCAAAACTTTGATGCAAACTTTGACTCCTAAATAGATATGTTTAAGAATAATTTGCTAATTATGAAATTATGAGAGGAATATAGAGGGGATAAATATCTGCATAGTTTATAATACATCAATTATAGAGGGATATAGAAGACATTCAGGCATTATTAGACAGCTATTTTCTGTAAAGTATAGAGGAGATTATAAAAATTAGGACCCAAGATCAACTAGCAAGACTTCAGTATGTCTAGTTTATTTATACTGATATGCAAATACACAAAGTATACATTGCTGTTTAGTATCCTACTTTTTTTTATCAGAGTGAATGTGATTTTTTGTCATCTAGTTTTTGAAAATATTTTTAAGACTCTATAAGAAATGTGTTGTTGGTTTAATTTCCACTGTCAGTATATGAGCAATCTTGTTGCTGAGCCCTTCCTATTGCTATTTCTTAGCATTTTCCCCAGATTTATTAACAAGTAATTGATGTATTATAAACTGCACAGATTTAAAGTGTAATTTAATCAATTGACATATGCTTATTATTGGTAAAACCATCATCACTAGATAAGGAATACCTCCCGTCTTTTTGTAATGCCTCCCATTCTGCCTCCTACCCCATTTGTAGCTAGCTGTTGATAAGCTTTCTATTGCTAGAGTTAACAGAAATTTTCTAGAATTTTGTATAAATTATACTTTTGGGGAAGGGGCCTGGCTTCTTTGACTTAGTGAAATTATTTTGGGATTCATTCATATTATTTCATCCCTTTTAGTTGCTAAATAGTATTCTGTTCCTTTTCATTGCTGAATAGTGTTGTTTTATGCTTGTACCACAATTCATCCATTCACCTTGATGGACATTAGTTTCCAGTATTTGGCTATTATGAATAAATTATCAATATATGTATATAAGTATTTGGACATAATCTTTTATTTTTCTTATATAAATAGGTGTTGAATGGCACAGTTATGAGATAAATGTGTTTATGCTTTTTTGTTTTTTCTTAAAAGCTTTTTTTAAAAAAAAATTGAGGCAGAATTCCCAATATAAAATCAACTTTTCAGCATGCTATTCACTGGCACTTTAGCACATTCATAATGCAAAACTGTCACCTCTTTATGCTTCTAAAATATTTTCATCATCCCAAAAGGGAACTGTTAATCATTAAGCAGTCATTCCCTATCCTCCACCCTGTCCCCAGTCCCTGAAAACCACTAATATGCTTTCTGTTTTTAATAATTTGCCCATTTTAGAAATTTTATGTGAATGTAATTATTCAATACACGAATTTTTGCATATTTTTCTATAAAACATGATGTTTTTGAAGTTCATAGGCATCGTAGTATGTATCAACTTGTTCCTTTTTATGGCTGAGTAGTATTCATTTTTATGTATATTATACATTTTATCCACTCATCCATTCATGGACACTTGGGATTCTACCATTTGGCTATAGCAAATAGTGTTGCTATAAATATTTTTTACAAGTGTTTTGAACATTTGTTTTCATTTCTAGGCAAGTGCTGTGGTACTGAGCTACAGCCCCAGCCCTGTTGATTGTCTTCTTACTCTGTTGATAGTACTCTTTGACATGCCAAATTTTAAATCTTTGTTGTTTGTGCTTTTGGTATATTTTTGTTTTGAAATCAACATACAGTTATACATACTTATGGGTTACAGTATGGTATTTTCATGTACATATATATCATGTGCAGTGATCACATCAGTGTAATGACATATTTATCACCCCAGATATTTATCATCTCTTAGTATTAGAAAGATTTAAAATCCTACTAGTTATTTTGAAAGTCAGTTAATTGCTGGATAACACAGTTATCCTATTCGCTACAGAACATTAAAAATTGTTTCCCCTGTCCAAATGCACCCCTTGGTTTATATTCTTTAGCTACACTGAAATTTTTTTGCCAAGGATCTAAACAATGGTTTTAAGAAATGTTTTGCTGTTGTCTATTAACCCTGCCTGCCCTCGCCCCTATTTGCATGTTCAAGTAACCCCTATCCACAAAGAAAGGAGGTAAAATTTTCTGCTTTTAAAAAATGGTCATATATTTCCATCATTGTTATTTTGGAGCTGTATGGTTATTGTCAGCATCATGGATTGGAAAACTTTGAGGATGTGATGATAAAAGATCTTGGTGACTTTTGGCAACTTTCTTAAACTTTTTTTTTTTTTTGGTACTGGGGATTGAACTCAGGGGCACTTGACCACTGAGCCACATCCCCAGCGCCATTTTGTGTTTTATTTAGAGACAGGGTCTCTCTGACTTGCTTGACACCTCGCCATTGCTGAGACTGGCTTTAAACTTGCGATTCTCCTGTCTCAGCCTCCCAAAGTGCAGGGATTACATGTGTGCGCCACCATGCCTGGCTCAACTTTCTTAAACTTTTTGATCTTCTGTTTTTATACACACACAATATATTCCTCTTAGTATTATAAGGATTTAATGACCTTAAAAACATGTAAAAATGCTGTGAATGTATTTGCAACAGAAGTAGCAATAGTTATGTGAATACATAGAACCATTTTTTATGCAGTGCTCATGAAATTAAAAAGTTTTTTTTTTAAATAGACAAACTCCTAATGAAATTAGGAATAACAAGATTTTTGGAGATATATTTTGCTGAAGGTTGCCAGGCGCGGTGGCTCAAGCCTGTAATCCCAGCACTTAGGGAGGCTGAGACAGGAGAATCGCGAGTTCAAAGCCAGCCTCAGCAACGGTGAGGTGCCATTGCCCTATTTTGTGTCTTATGTCTCTACTGTATTTTATGTAGAGACATAAGACACAAAATAGGGCTGGGGATGTGGCTCAGTGGTCAAGTACCCGAGTTCAATCCCCAGTACCAAAAAAAAAAAAATTTTGGCTGAAGGTTCTGCACTTAAATTTTATCTCTTTGTAAATTTTGAAATATTTTTTAATACTAGTGAGAGAGATCTTATCAAGAAGAGCTATCTTGCATTGCTTTATTGTCACCTCTCCTCTTTAATGTTACCATCCACCTTAACATTTATTCCTTTAAAAGTAATTTCCCTCACTTTGAGCACATTCCATACACCATTCCAGAAACTAAAAATAGAATTGTGAACAAATTTCTAATGGAAAGTTAAGAAAATGTGATTTGAAAAAGACTTAAAAATTTTAGAATCTTTATTGAGTAGAGTGATTTAGAATTTAATCATTTTCATATAGCCAACACTAATTTATTACATTACATTGAACTGTGTTTGCAGTATGTTTAACATCTACTATGTAGTAGTTTTAACATTCTGTTAAACTACTGTTTAACAGTTGTTTATCATTTACATGATAATATGGAAAACATTTAAAAATCTTTAACACTGTATACTATAATCTGGAATAATTGGAAAATTATACATTGAAGTGCATTGTGCTTTTAGGAATCTAATCCTGTAAGTGCTGCTTTGGGGTTGTGTAAGGTACATAATGAAGGAAATTTAAGCTGTTGTAGAGATTCATAATTGAGTATTGCAATCAGTGTCAAGTGGTTCAACTTTTCAATTGAAGAGCAAATTATTATGAGATCTTGTACAAGATTATTTTAAATGCCAGAGTCATGAACAGAACAATGGAGTAAACTTGCATGGAATCCCTGGTGGTAGCATATAGTGGGAGCAAACACTACTTTTCAGAAGCTTATTTCTCTTTGTTTTTTTAAAGATGTGTAAAAATGAAACTTATTTTTTATGTTGTCGGTGTTTTTTTTTGGTACCAAGGATTGAACTAAGGGGTACTTTACTTGACCACTGAGCCACATCCCCAGCCCTATTTTGTGTTTTATGTAGAGACAGGGTCTCACTGAGTTGCTTAGCACCTCACCATTGCTGAGTCTGGCTTTGAACTCAAGATTCTCCTGTCTCAACCTCCCAAAGTGCTAGGATTACAGGCATGTGCCACTGCACCTGGCTTGTCATTTCTGGATTTATATTAATTTTTTTCCAAATGTCATTATCATCCTGTTTTTACCCACCCCTCCCCATTACTTATCAAGTATTTTCCCTGCAAGTGTTTGTGAGTACCTGTTTAGTGGGCTCTGTCCTGAGTGTGGGGTTATCTTTAAATGTCTGAAGACACATTTTGAAAGGAATTGAGTTTACAATTTATTAGCAGAGATTGCCATTTCATAAGCTCCACTGAGGTCATTTTCTTTTGGCATTATCAGTAAACCATGTCTGTCTCTGTCATCATCTAAGTGCAGAGACACACAGAGGTAATTGAGAAAGGGATTTCTTTCTTGTCTTGAACTGAGTTGAGAAGGATGGCATTGTCTGTAATAAAGGTGCACTTTTTAAATGATGCTGGTTGCCAATCACATCGGATATAAGCAAAGGGAAAACCTTTAAAAGTGTTTCCATGTGTTGGGTTGACCAGGTTAGTGTGAATGAGGCTTTGTGGGGCCTTGGGAATCCATCTTATCTTTAATCTCAGGGCAAACTCCTTTCATTTTATGTACAATGTCAGAAGAGAGTAGAGATTTCTTAGTATATCATATGCTAGGACCAATAGGTTGGTGATGTCTGTGTCTCTTTCCTGTTCTCTATATTCTTCAAATGCATGAGACAACAGAAGTAGTTAGTTTCACCTACCTACCTGAATCTGTGTGTATATGTGCATGCACTCACACACACACACACACACACACACACAGCCTTTTCTTCTGCACCTAAGTATGAATTATCCAAGCCCTAAGAAAAGACCAAGTGTACACCTGTGGATTACAGCACATCTGCTTTTGCAAACTTAACAGCATCATTCCAGCAATTCTCTTATTCCTACATCATTAATTCCCCTCTATCTACTGAACATCAGTGTAAACACAGGTGTGGTTATGTCCCATATTAAAACCTTACTAACTCCCCAAACCATTTCTAGCAACTGCTCTAATTTTCTTTTTCTCTTCTGAGCAGAACTTAAAGAATGGTTGTAGTTGCCATCTCCTCTTTATTGACCCACTTGTCACCTCCAACATCCTTTCAGTATTAATGAAACTACCTTTGTTGAGTTCATGATCAATCTCCCTATCACCAAATACAGTGCTGTGCTCTTAGTTCTCATATTATTTAATCAGCTATCAGTTTGACATAGTTAATCATTTCTTTTCCTCCTTGGAGTACCTTTCTTGGGCTTCCAGGATACAGCACACTTCTGGTTTTCCTTTTAACCCCTCTGCCCCTCTGTCCCGTGTGCGTGTGTGTGTATTCTCCTTTACTAGTTCTTTTTCATCTTCCCTACTAGGGATTGGATTTCTTGGATTAGGATTTTGGATTAGTCCTTGGATTTCTTGGATTGGATTTCTTGGATTAGTCCTTGGATTTCTTCTCATTTCTTTCTTCGTAAGTGATCATACCTAGTCTTATAACTTAAAACATAATCTACAGAACATATAACTTCTTCCTTAAGGACCTGGCCTGATATCTGGTTGCCCATGTGACATTTGTGCTTGATGTCTGCTAACTCCTCACATTTACCTGAGGAGTTACTCAGTGAAACTGAGTTCTTGGTTGTCCCTGTCTTCCTGCATTCTTCCCCATGTTAAGCAATTGTAACTGTACCCTGGTTGCTCAGCCCCAAACCACAGAGTCATCCTTGATTCCTCTTTTTTCTTACATCAGTCTTTCAGCAAAACATTTAGGCCTTCCTACAAACTTTGTCTAGAATCTGACACTTTTTGACAATTTATTGTTAATACCCATCTCTTACTCCAGTTGTTATAATAGCATCTTAAGGGATCCTTTTATTCTACTCTTGACCTTCCCTATGGTCTCCAGCAGGAAAATAAGGACATTCATTGCATTTGAAAAAGCATTGATAGCATGTAAGAGGGTTTTAGAGTGAGCTCAGTGACAATCCTGAAACTAAATGTGTACAAAAGTGCTTTGTAAGTTTATGAAACAAAGCAAGTGTGTACTATAATATCATGAGGATCTATTTCCATTCTTCATCATGCCTTAGATGTGAGATTATAGCATAATATCCCTGGAACCTGGAGGTGAGTGTGTGATATAGCCTGGATATGGATTCATTGACTGGTTGTGGACATTAACCATTTGCATCTTACTTGGGCGCTGTCCTTTACTTAGTCTGCTTTTCTGTTGCTATAACTGAATGCCACAAACTGGGTAACTTACAAAGAATAAAGGTTTGTTTTGCCTATGGTTGGAATATCTTAAGTGTGTGGTGCTGGTGTCTGCTCAGCATGTGGAAAGGGCCGTCTTGCTGGATCTTGGCACATTGGAGGACATCATGTGGTGAGACAGAGCAGAGGTGTTAGCCAGAGTTTTTCTTCTCCTTTTAAAGCCATTGATGCCATCATGGGGACCCTACCCCTCCTGACCTCATCTAATCCTAATTATCTCTCAGAGGCCCCACCTCCAAATACCATTAACATATGACTTTGGGGATTAAACCTCCAGTACATGAAATTTGCAGGACACATTTAAACTGAGGCCATCATCTTCCACCTTAAACGGTGTAGTAGCTGGACTTGAGAGCAGAAGAGCTCTTATTAGCTATATCACATGCTTTATTCTTTTAGACCAGGGATGGAACCCAGAAGCCCTTAACCACTAAGCCATATCCCCAGCCCTTTTTATTTTATTTTATTTTTATTTCAAGACAGAGTTTTGCTAAGTTTCTTAGGGCTTCACTAAGTTGTTGAGGGTGGCTTTGAATTTGCAATCCTCTTGCTTCAGTTTCCCAAGCTGCTGGGATTACAGGCATATGCCACTGTATCCAGCTCATGTTTTTTATCACCTCTATAGCAATAGCAGGGAGTTACCTACAACTTACATTTGGAAAAAAAGTTTTGAAGTGAAAATACTGTTAGGCCTATAACTACGGAAAGACGTATCAGTGCAATTCCTTCACAGAGAGAAAACTAGGTGTTATTAAACTCGGGATTTAGCATTTCAAGTTTCTGATACCTTCTTTATTATCAAAGTTATATGTGTAATAACAAAGAAGAAATGGCTCAGGGTGATCTTGCTAAACCCACCAGAGTGTGGCCAGTAGAAAGGGCTGCCTCTGACAATTAAGGCCAAGATTTCACCCAGCTCATAATTGGATAATTATACACCATGTTCTGTAAACACCAATATCAGATCACTTCTTAGTGGCATGTATTTGCCAAATGATTTGATTTTATCTCTGCCTCTGTTCACTCCTCTAAAACAGGTCAAAAAACAGGGCACTTGCTAGAATGAGAGTGTAGATGAATTGTATATAAGCTGGCTACTACGTGACTTTTAAAAGTTGGATTCTTTTGCTGGCATCCATTCCCTTTGGAAGTACTCATTGTGATTTTCACCTTCTGGCATGAAATGTGATAAAATGCAAATGGTTTAAGGAGACTTGGAAAGCCTAAATTTGTATTAATCTTCTGGGGGCTACAGACATAGAGCACTGTATATGTTCACTGTGAAGGGTATAGTGGTTCAGTCCTTACATTTTTTTCCCCTAAAGCATTGTTTAAACATTTATGTTCACTTGATTTGATGTTGGTTTTTGTTTTCTTAGTTTAAAATATCCTAATGTAGCCAGTTGGCAGTGGTGTATGCCTGTAATCCCAGTGGCTTGGAAGGCTGAGGCAGGAGGATTGCAAGCCAGCCCCAGCAACTTGGTGAGGCCCTAATCAATTTAGCAAGACCCTGTCTCAAAATAAAAGGGTCTAGGGATGTGGCTCAGTGATTAAGCACCCCTGGGTTCAGTCTCTAATACCCAGTAAATAAATTAAATGTCCTAATGTAATTATAAACACATGTTGGGGTCCACTAGTTCTATGAAAGTAATTATTTGTTTAATAATAACTAGGATAATTACTATTGTTTGAGAATTTTAAAAACCTTATCGGTACACATGTGTGCAATATAATGTTAATGCAGTGAGAGTCTTGCTCCTGGGATTGTAATGCACAAAAGGTACTGTTACAATAATTTCTAAGCTAGCAAATGAAAATTTGGAAACAGTTCAAAGGTAAGGTGAGTGTTTTATGAAGTTGCATTCTGCAATATCTTTTTTAGCAGTTCTGTACTAATTTTTAAATGCAAAATTTCCTGTAGGTATTTCTGAAATGTTGAGATTATAGAAGATTTGAAATTACTTTGTTCCAGTAATCCCTCTGACTAAAAAGTGTTAATGGCAGTTAAGTATGCTACCAGATGCTTCTCTAAAGCAGTAGGAGAGTTCATTCATTACTAGTGCAGTTTCTGTGCTGTGTACTGTTACTTTCTCATGTACATCCCTTAAATGATGGGAGAGATTACCATTTTGTGGGTAGTTTTATAGTAAGGCTTCTTCAGTTCCGTTGATCCTGTTATGCTTGAAACCAATGAGTACCCTCAGATCAATTGAAAGATAAAATCAAAGTCAGAAATAGGAGGTGAAAGCCTGTTCCTTTCCTGCTTCCCACCCTGTTCACTTTCTCTTAGGAACAAGTGGGAACAGATGTAGATGTGGTAGAAATGAAGTGCTGCTTATTTTAGATGGATAAAGGATAAACTGCATTTTGAATAAGATCTTGTTGAGGGAACTGGATATTTTTGGACCTTGATCATTTATTTGCCACTTTGCTGAAATCTGCTAGATAAATTTAGGCATTAAAATGTATGTATATTTTAACTAGAGGGGATAATTTAGTTGATCCTTGTATTTAAAGGTACAGTGTAATAACATTCACATTTTGATATTTGAAAATTGAAAATGATAAGGCTAAAGAGAGTGGGCAGAGATGGAATACTTTGAATCTTCTTGCAGTATAGTTTTTAGAATCTACACATATAACCGTGCTGATAGATCTTTTCATTCAAAGGAAGAATCTTTTTGGATGTTGTGCTCAAACCTAGATAAGTGAATTGTTTAACTCATTAGAGAGGAAGAACTGCATTTTATTTTTTAAAGTTGCTCCAGCCATAGAACAAATATTTTCTCTTCTGGAGATACTGTTTAGATCATGGGAATATTTGCCAAGTATTTTTCAGTTTCTTAAAAATTATAATTCTATATTTAATTTTTTTCAGTTCATGTCTCTACTTATTGCTTGCCATTTATTGCTATTTTTATTTCATTATCACAGCTCTAATAATTATAATCTTAATGCTGTAATGATAAACACTAAGGTACCTGAGGACTGAAACTATTCCCAAGATGATAAAGATTTAACCCTGCTTGTGCTGTGAATTGAGCATTCAGTAAAACTATATTTTAAGTGGTATTCAGGATACTTAGAGTAGTGTACCTACTGTGCAGCTATTAAGACCTTAGGGCCACAAAAGGCCCTAGAGTCAGAACAAAGACTGAGATACTTCATCCTTGGTCATGGGGAGGAGAATGGGAATTCAGGCAATGAAAGGGTTAGATTCTGCACAGTGAGTAAAGCAGGAGCCATTGTGAGAGTTCTACAGCTTCTAGGACCCAGGACCTGCACACAAAAGTTTTGACCTGGAAGAGATGTGGGGAGCTCACTCTGTCCAGTGCTCTTCCAACTGTGGGAATAGTGCCTGGGTTTGGGCCTTGGGGGTCCACGGGGAGGAGAGAAGGAGGTCAAAGGAGTAAGGCTTCTGATCCACACCCAGCATCACCAGCATGTTTCTGCTTTCTAAAATATCTATTTTATATTTGATAAACAGATTTTACTGCTAAATTTAAGAGTTTGAAGACCATTGCGTTGAACACTGTTAAATCATTAGGTGATAGCAGAAACCTCTTAAAAACAGTTAACCAAGGAAGAAGAGACTTTTGAGAAATCACAGTTGCTACGGTGGATCTCAATCCACCAGATTAAGGACAAAATGATTCCTGAACTACTGATACAAAATAGGTGAAACCCTACCAAATGAAGTACATGCTATTTTTGTGGAGATTAGGTTACATGGATCTTAAAGAGGGTTTTAGTCATCTGCAAAGGTCTTGAATCACATGCAAGGAATAGATGGTCCTTCAAAAGATGAAAAGTCAAACCAGGCTTTACATTGTCTGTTATAGTTTATCTTTTGAGCATACTAAATTAAAGATGTGGAATTGAAACCAAAATATGGAATTGAAAAATTAAAATTAAACTGGTTGTAGTTATTACTGGACAACTTGTTTCCTTTTATTTGGTAGACCCACTGCTCAGGAAGTTAGTTTGGGGATTATATCTTTTGCTTTGATGTGGTACATGTTTGAACATAAGAATGGCTCACGTTGTTTTGTTAAGTTTGCTGAAAATGGTTTCTTTATTTCATGATTAATGTTCCGAGAAATAGTTTTTTTTTTTAAAAAAAAAAGATTTCTGAATTGATTAACGTGCTTCTTATACTAGAATCCTGATTGAGCTGAATTTGTTTGGTAGTTTTTAAATCTATTTTCATTAACTAAGCTGTTGTGAGAAAAAGCCCCATGGGAAGAACAAAATTAGCTTAGTAATTTTGCTCATTCATCCATGAGTATATAACATGACTGTTTTCATTTCTGTTGTTTCAGTAGATCTGAATCAAAAACAAATAATGTTCACATCCTCTGAGTAAGTCTGTGCCTCCTGTCACTCTGAAGTCTTTTTGTATATCTGTTTTCTTCTAGGTGAGGAATTTTAAATTGGAACAGGAGCAAGAAAAAAACAAAATTTTGTCAGAAGCACTGGAGACTCTAGCCACCGAACATCATGAATTAGAGCAGTCTCTGGTGGAAGGGTCCCCGCCTCTCAGCATCCTTAGTGAGGACGAGTTCTATGATGCGCTGTCAGGTAACCTGAATCCTTCTGTCTCTGTTGGGGGTGATTTATATCTACTATCTAAATGTCTTAGAATGATGTTTCCCAAAGTAAACATATGGATATCTATCAGTATAGTTTCTCAAACTGCCAAATTTTTTGTGTCATATAAGTAAGGAAGGCTTAGTATAAAATTTATTAATGAGTCTGCCTAGTATATGCAGATACACACACACACACAGATACATAGTATATATAGGATTGGAGTGCTGTTAAAATGGAACACATTTGACTTATTTCCTTGTTCAGTGACCATTTATTTAATACCTTCTTATGCTAGGTGCTATCACATGTTCTAAGAAAGATGGACAGTTTCAAAGAGGTCTTAAAGTGAAGCATAACAGATGAGTAACACTTTGTTACAGTTGTGTGTGCTTAGTGCTGAAGTAGAAGTGAGATCAGGATGTAGCTGGAGCAGGCAAAAGGAAATGCTTCACTTTGCCTTGGAAATAAGGCAAGTGCTAAAGGACAGTGTAGCCTACCTGCACTGAGTATGGACTTAAGAACCTGTAGCACTGACCAGCTGTGTCCCCTTGGGCAAACTTTATGACCTCTCTGGTTCTGAATTTCTACATACTTAAAATGAAGTAATTGTAGTATTATTTCAGTAGGTTATATGAATATTAAATGAGTTCATATGTGTAAATTGTGCTTAGACTAGTGCCTGCTGGTACTGACATTAAAAAATTGGAGCTATAGGTGGAGAGGGGAAGACAACCTGGAAGAGGAAGTACCAGGGAATTTTGAACTTGTAGGAATTGACTTCAGAAATTTTGAGACATATGTGGGTGGGGAAGAGAAGGGAGCATAGAGGGAAATAGTTGGAGATCAGTGAGATTGAGAAAATTTATTTCATAGAAGGAAATTAAGTTCTTGTATAATAACTGAATACACAAATATTGGGTTTTACAAAACTTGTCCATGAAATCAGAAAACCTCTGTGTATGTGAAGTGAAGGATCAAATTCATAATAGGAAATGAAAGAGAGGAAGCATGGTGAGAGATAGTAGAAATAAGAACTAAAGAAGATTAGGCTAAGGAAGGTAAAGAAGGGTATGAGAATATAGGACAAGGAAAAAGGCGGGTGGTAGGATGTAGACTTACAGAGGAGAGATCATTATATAAAACAGAAGCAAATGGCCAGTACCATTGGCAGAGAGGTATGGCAGAATTAAAACAAGAGGAAGGGCTGGAGATACAGCTCAGTTAGTAGAGTGCTTGCCTCGCATGCACAAGGCCCTGGCTTCAATTCCTAGCACCACAAAAAATAATAAGCAAATAAACAAGAGGGAAACATAACGTTAATAGCCAGATTTTGGAATAGAGAAAGTTGATGATGGTGGTGGTGGTGTCAGTTAAATGTGGGTGAGATATGTGAAAACTTGACTCATACTAGGAAGGCAAAGAAAAGGTAGGCTTTGAAAGCTGTAGAGTGACAAGGTAAAGGAATAGTTTACATGACTGGGGGAGGCTGGAAGGTAGCCAGCATTGAAGACTGCTGGAATTTATTGTACATCAACACTATGCCGCATCCATTGGTGATATCTCACATATTCCTTCTGTGAGGGTCCCCAAAAGGGAGTTACTCGAAAGTTTATGGGATTAAATGCCTTGAGGTCTGAATACAGAAGAGCCCAGGTACTTCTACTGCTTATCTATTTTATTTGTAAAAACAATATTCTTTTTTTAGGGCACTTGCCTAGTATGCTCAAGGTCCTAGTGTCCATCCCCAATACTACAAATAAAACAAACATGTTTGTTATAAATAATTCATTATAATAATACCAAGCCTAGTGAAATTCTCCCTAATTGATCACACATTGTGCTTCAGAAGGTCTTGTTAACATCCTGATATATTCCCTTCTTGACCTTTGCTAAGCATTCACATGTATATATGTTTGTGTACATAAGACCTTTTTTGAAGTCATGAATAACAATAGCTGTTTAATTGCTCTGGATCAGCTTTTTCATTTATCAACTTGTTTCAGAAATCTTTCCCTTTATTATAGCTCTAGCATATTCCTTTAAATGCTTTGTAAAAGTCCATTATATCACAGTTTCCTTAACCATTCTGGTTTTGACAGACATTTTGTAGCTACTATTACTTTTTTTTTTTTTAAATTGTGGTATTGGGGACTGAACCCTGGGCCTTGTGCATGCAAGACAGGCACTCTACCAACTGAGCTATATCCCGAACCCTATCTTTCTTTTTCATAATAATAATTTAACATTTTCTCCCCAATTATCTCCTCTGGGAGGAAGAAATAAAAAGAACTGCAGTCCCTAGATCAGAACTGACAAATTATTTTCATCTTAAGAACCAATTCACATTGTTTAGTGCCGTCTGCTACTTCATGGATTGCTGTGCTGAGAAAGCTCCTGATATCGAGTCCAAGTCTCTAGACTAATCTGCACATTCTACCATGGCTATAGGAAATGTCCTAAGGTTCCCTGAATGACCCACCTGAGTTTTGTTTTATTTGACTGAACTTATCTGGCCTCCCTCATTTACCAGTAAAAATTTTGGGAATCATTTGGGATATTAGAAAGTGAATTAAACTGAAGGGTCAGATTTCCTCAGTTCAAATCCTGACCTCCTGTTGACGTAGCCTCATAATTCATTGAGATCATAATGGTCATCATAAGGGAATGGCTTTGTCTTCACACCACAGTCTCTACATATTGACCTGTATTCTCACTTCCTCCTTCATTCTATTAAAGAAGTGTCCCCCCTTAATTAAGGTTATCCCTTCCTCATTCCTTCTGCTACTACTTCCTTGTGCCTTCCCAAGCAGACTCGTTCAGTTATTGCTTCCTTTAAGTTTTCAATACTGTGTAACTTGAAGTACTATTTCAGATGGTTTGAATTGGGAATGTCCTCCAAAAGCTCATATGTTGAAGACTGGTTCCCAATTCAACAATGTCCAGAGGTGGGACTTTTGGGAGGTGATTGGATCATGAGGGCTCTGACCTCATCAGTAGATTAATTTGTTGATGTATTAATAACTTATGGCATTATTGGGAGGTGGCAGAACCTGTAGGAGGTGGGGCCTTGTTGGAGGAAGTAGGTACTTAGGTGTATACTCTAGAGGAGTCTATCTTATCCTTGGCTTCTTCCCCTCTCTGTTTCCCTTCTTCCCTGAGCTAAGCAGGTTTCCTCCCCCATGCCTTTCCACCATGATGTTCTGCCCCTCCTCCTTCCCTTTTAGTAGGACCCTTGTGATAACATTGAGTTTACACAAATAATCCAGGATAATCTCCTCCATCTTAATATTTTTCATTTAATCAAATCTGCAAAGTCCTAAGGTAATATATTCATAATTTCTGGAGATAAGGACACGGACATCTTTGAGCAATCATTATCCTGACTACCACAACCCTGACCTCTTGGTAGAGACTTATATACTAAGCTGTCAGATTGATGTATAAAAGGTAAATTCTTAAACTGCCTCTCAAATCCTGTTTTTTTCTGGGATTGGCCTCAATTAAGTAAATGACTCCTCTTTCATTTCCTTCAGGCAGAAACTGGGAGTCAATTCATGACATTTGTATGCCAGATTGATGAGTCACAGACCAAAAGGCCTGTCCATTCTACGTTCTCATCATTGTTTGAATTTATCTGTGTTCTGTTAATGTAGGGTAATGATTAAAGTTTAGGTCCTGGGGCTGGAGGCTATTGGTAAATCATAGTTCTACCCATTCTTATACCCTTTGAAAAGTTAGTTCAATTTTCTGTGCATCATTTTTTCATCAGCAAATGTGGCACAGGATTAGTGTAAGTAATAAATACTTGTAGTGTACTTAAAATAGTGCCTGGTACACTCAAGGGTTGACATACGTGAGCTCCCATTATTGTCACCTGAGGTATGGCTAGTTTTATCTGGCCTCTTAACTGATCTTGGCTTTCACCTTTGCCCCACTGAACTTCATTCTGTATAGTCATCCACAGTGATCCTTTTGTAGATGATATGTTGTTGCCTTCTCCACCTACAGTCTTTCTCATAGCACCATGAATAAAATCTAACCACCCCAGCAGGCTGCCTACAAGGCTATCAACATGATCCAGACCTGCCTGTCTCTTTACACCCATCTGTCCTCTTATTCCCCCACTCACACAGCCCACCCTGGTGTTTAGCCAGGCCTCAAAAGCAGCTATCATAGTAGGCAATTGGATACACAGCTAAATGAGAGCAAGCAAAAGTAATCAAAGCTATATCTCATTGGAAGGTTAATTTTAATTTCTATAATCACAATAATAGATTAAATCAAGCCCATCCTCATATTGAGAAGATGTGAAAAAATGTTTAAAGATATTTCTCTTCAAATATTTAAAAATTTTCACTAAATGTTCAATCTTCTTTTAAAAAGTTGCCAACTTGTGTCAGTTCCTTTAAAAGGATAATTTTATTTACCTAGATTGAAAGTCCATGTGATTTCCTGTTTCCCTTTATCATGTTCTTTTAAGCTTTTTTCAAATAAGCAGGATCAATGGAAATCTACTAATATGGTGGGCAAGACAGACCTTGATGCTGAGCCAACAGTGTAGTGTAATAATTTTTCCAGCCCTGTGGGATCACTTGAGAAAATTATTTTTCCAGCGTTCTCAGTGACTAAAGATTTCATAAAATTCCATGAAGCCAACAGATTGCTTTCTCACAGTTTGAATTCCATTGTGTAAAACATTTAAAAGGAGATAGATCTAACAAAGCATCACATTTTGTCTTCACTGTGTGTGTGTGTAAGAAATGAAATAGTATGTCAAGCAAAATTTCAAATATAACTAAATGAACACTTTCTTGGAAAAGGGCTAAATGTTCATGCATATTGAAGCAAAAGGATTTAACAAGAAACAAATGCTAACTAGTTTTGTAGAAAAACTTCATTTTGCCAGCAAATAAAGATACTTTATGGAAGAAAAAAGTGATTCTTTTCATATATTTCTACTCAATTTCATTTTTTATACTACCCTCATCTCTACCAAAGCTCTCAAATATCTTTCAAATATCTCCTTCCCTAGATAGTTGTCCTTGACTCCTCCAGATAGAAAAAGTTCATTCTTTTCTTTATTCCTTTAATTTACATCTCTTTAATAGCCTTACATTGTGTTGTACTTGTCTCTTCGGGATGGGAAAGACCATATGCTTTGACATTTTTTGAAGTGCTTAGCACAGGATCATCTTCCACTCTCTCAAAGCTTGGTGAATATAGGTTGTTGAATCAATGTCATTGATATTTCTGTCTTCCTTAAAGATGTTTGGTAATCATACACAGGATACAAGATTATCAGTGGTACTTGCTGATTTCATGCATCAGTAGACTGAGTATGGATGAGTGACAAAGGAGGAAGAAAGGATGAGATGATATCAAAAATTAAACTTGCTCAAGGAACTTGCAATCAAGTTGGAGCTATGAGACTTGCTCATAGAGGGGCAAAGAAAAACTAAGAGGGAGAAAACTAAAGGTGCATGACTAAACGAATCTCTTATTATCTAAGGAATTATCTTTTAAATATTTATTACCAGTTAAATAATTTCATGACAGTTATTTTTAAGTACTGATACTAGTCTGAGATAGCAGTTTTGTGGAAAATTCCTGCCCTGTGAAATTATAAGTTCAAAATGTTTTTCTTCCTGTGTGTTCGCTTTCCTTTTTAGAAACATGTTGAGATCAGTTGCTCAAGAGAAGCTTTCTTGCTAGGTTTTCTTCTTAATGCTATTTTGGTTGAAATGTGCATGAATAATGCATAAAATCCAATAGTGTAGACTGGCAAAACCAATAGATGGTTCTGCCATGAGACTGAAGCCAGCTTTAGCATTTTTCAACAGTTGTAAGGGCAGATCTTTCAAATTATGTCTTTCCAAATCAAAACTTTCAAAATGGAAGGTGGTAATGAAAGAACTTTGGTTTTGTGTGGAGGACAGTGATATGGGAACAGTTTTGAACTATGTCAAAGTTTAATCCAATAAATACTACAGGTAATAGTTGATTAAAAAGTAATAATATCTATAGTGGCAGTTTACATATAGAAGATACAGGATTTGATGAAGGTCATGAGTTTTATTGCTAAAAACAAAAGTGCATAAAGACAATTTAGTAAGACTGTGTTCTTACTGTTCTTTATATTCTATTCCCATGCCTAATGTTCTCTCCTGTAATTCATTTTTTAAAATAGCTGTATATTTTTATCTGTGACTTTACCGTGTCTATTTTCTATACTTTGGACTATCTAGTAATTTGTGATCTCATGCACCTCTGTGTTCATAGCACTTATTTTTCTCTCTCTTACTTGATAACTAGCTAAATACTATCTTGTTCTTACCTTTTATCTTTTTTGTGTATTTCTTCCTTATCTCCCCTTAAGGGCAGAGACCTTGTATTGACTTTTGTATTTCCCCTATTGCTTAGCACAAAAGAGGTTAATTGGTTGATGTATAACATTGAGTACCAGAGAATGACTGTTACTAAACACCCTTTATATGTAGCATGTGGTACAACATTCAGAAAGGTCTCAAGAGTAGTGGAAGGGGCTCTTCATCTAGTTTGTTTATAGTATTAAAAACTGATCTAGTGGCTTACCCATACTGTTTGTGTGTGTGTGTGTGTGTGGTAGTAGTACACACTAAAAGATGTAATTTATCCCTTCAATTTTGGGTTGACTTTCTGGTTCATCATCACTTTAAAAAATGTTTTATTGGCTAATACCTCTTAATGTTTATTATAAAACCATGTATATTTTGTATTGTCCTAATGCTATTAAGAAGGTCTTATTAATCAAAAATACTTTTTGAGTGCTCACTATGTGCCAGATGCTTTGTTAGGCCCAGGAATACCAATATCAAAATCCAGTCCCTAAAGTCAGTGGGTTTGTGGGCAAGCTAAGAGGAGAGACAGGCATGGAAGATGACTGTGTGTGATGTGATAAGGTGTCTGGTCCTCCAGTCCACTGCAGCTGCTCCCAAGATCAGACCCCAGAGTTTGTCTCTCAGTGACTATATCTCCTCCGTAATCCCAGTTTCATTCATCCCACAGTCTTGCTGCTGTCTCCTGTCTTTTGACCCACTCTCTCTAAAACCCTGATCTGACATTTCTTTGACCTCACCAAGACATACTCCATGTTTTCACTATCGGTCTGTGTCCTCCCCTTCCTCCTTACCTGGATTAGATTTCATGGGATATCACACGATCACTTTCATGCCTGACTCTTTGCTTGCTGCCTTGAACTCAGCAAGCAAAACTCCAGCCTGTTGTTCTTCCCCTTCCGTGCCAGTTCCCAAGCAACTAGATGAGACTGGAGTCAAGTACAAGCCCATGCTGATATCTCCTTCAGCCTCGTGGCTGTTAATGTCTGCTATACCTGTTTTGCTGCCCAGCAATCCATTTACATTTTTTAGTTAGTTCGTTCTCCGTGCTTGTTTCATACTTCTGCTGTCATCTGAAATTTCTCATACCTTCTCCTCTCAGCTCCATCTGCAGACATTGTGAATGTCACTGAGGAACTCCTTTTTTCCACTGCGAAAGCCTCACATGCAAGTGTACCCCCATATTCTGCCTCTGTACTTTACAGTGATGAATGCGTTGCCCCTCACTGAAGCCAACCCCTCTATTTGTGCCCCTATCACTCACAGGACATCATGCAGTTCCTTTCCTCACCAGTAACCAATCCATCCTTGTCCCCAGCAGTATATTTTTAAAAACAACCCCACCATCACCGTGATGCCACATCACTTTCCCCTCCTGTCATCCTTCTTGAACACCCTCTGTATGTTTGCTTCTGTGGTGGCACTGCCATTTCTCTCAACTGGGCCATCAGTGTCACATGTCACCTATTGATGAGGTCCTTTCTTGGTACTCTTCTTGTGCTCAGGCTATGATCATTGAACCTCTTCTCTCTCCTTCCTGCACTCACTCTATAGATATTTTGTACTCAAAGTATCTCTGGAATAGTAACATCGACATCACCTGGGAGCCTTGGAAATGCAGATTCTCAGGCACCAACATACACCGTGCAAATAAGAAACTGCATGTTTACAAATTCCTAGGTGATTCCTGAACACATCAAAGCCTTTGCAGCATTGCTTTGGGTGATCTCATCTTATCCCATGTCTTTATGGTCTGCATTCTGGTAACTCCATCAGTTTTGTATCTGCAGTCTCATTCTTCTCCCTGAGTTCAGATTCATATCTAATTATCTATGCATTCACTTAACTGTCTGATTCTCCTAAGTGTCCTAAAATGTCCGGAAGAGAACTTGTGATTCTGCTCACAGACCTGCCCTTTGCACTGTCTTTACATCTTCATAAATAGAACCAAGTGCCTTTCCACTTGCTTCAGCCAAAGCTGAGAACCTTTGGATTACCCATCACAGGTTCTTATTTGTTTTTGTCTCATATTAAATGCAACAATTCTTATCAGATCTACCTTCAAAAGATAGCAGAATCTGGTCATATCTCAGAATTCCACTGCTCTCACTCAGGCCAAGTCCCCATCATCTCTCACCTAGATTATCACAGCAACTGTCTAACCAGACTGGCCTCCAAGTTTGCATCTTATTTCTCACAGTATTTTGAGCATAGCATTCATAGGGATCCTTTCCAAGCATGGATCTGTTCACATTGATTCTCTGCACAGAACCCTCTGATGGCTTTGCTTCCCAGCCGGAATAAAAGCCGGAGTCCCAGGTCACCTGGCCCTCTCCTACTTACCTGAGACCTGCGTGACCTCTCGGTCACACTGTGCCATCACACTGACCTCAGTCCTAGTTCTCAAACTTGCCAAGCATGCCCTTTTCCTCAGGAGTTTGCTTTTCATTATTTCCTCTGACTGAAACTTTGTTTTCCCAGATATCTGCAGCATCACTCACCCATTTTCTTCATTTCCTACTCAGAACTTTACCCTGTCATTGTCTATCCCTTTTTCTTCCCTCCTTTTCCCCCCTCAAATAGCACCTTTCAGAACATATGCGTTTATTGATCTCTCACAACTAGAATGTAAGCTTCTCAATAAAGAGGGGAGGAGGGGTCTTGTTTAGTTCATCAGTATATTTCTATCCCATAAAATAGGGCTAGACAAAGAGGTGCTCCATAAAAATTTGTTGGACCAGTACGTGAGTAAGTACAAAGGTACATAGGTGTGTTATAGCAATTCAGAGGAGAGGCAGCTACCTGGGCAGGTTGGAAAAAGCCTCACAAAAGATACAACACCCAAGGAGTGTTTCAAAGTGTCAGTAAGAGTTCTCCAGACAGATGAGGGCAAGAATATGCTCTGTGGAGAAACAAAACACATGCAAAGGTAGAACAAATCAGTTTTCAAAGCCATGAGGTGTCATGGTGGAAGCAGAGGTGAGTGTTTTGGATGCTGAGGGGTAGTGAGAGGACATAAAGCCAAGATGGTGTTGGGGAACAGCTTGTGATGAGTCTTGTTACAAGATTCTGCTGAAAAACTTGAATTTGAATTTTAGCATATTAGGTAGTGGGGAGCAAACAGGTAAGTATGTAGAATAATGTCAGGTTACTGTTTTAGAACATTTCATTCTTTTAGTAAATAAACATTGTATGCTTGCATTATACTAAGAATTGGGAATTGAAAGAAAAGAAGGCATGTTATTTAATCAACAGTTTTTGAATTCTAGTAGAATACTTTTATTTTAGGAGTGAAGATTGATTTGAGATCCTAGTGTCCTGGGGGAGAGATGACAAGAGCTTGAGTAAATGCAATGTTAGTGAGAATGGAAAGTTTTTCTTCTCTCTTTTTTGCTCTAGTGGCTATGTTCCTTCTGAGCTCTGCTGGGGGTCAGAGGCTTCCTCTAAGAAGCCTGGCTGACTTTGTGGAGTTGATCAAATCCCCCCTTATAGCTCTGTGTGTGCCATTGTATTGTAGCACTGCCTGTAGTTGATATTTTATACTTGCCTGTACAAAATTGTTTGGTTTTTGTCAGCCCTGACCCTCAACAACACAGTAAATTTCATGAAGAATTTTGTATCCTTCGTAGCCAGCATATAGGCTGGCACATATTGGGCAGTCAACTGTTTGAATGAAATTCTGAAATATATTTTTCAAGGCTAAATTGAGTGAAACAGGATCAGTTAGTTGTGGAGGACAAGCTGTCCTTTAGGATTTCTTATTCTTAGTCATTTCTTAAAGTTCCATATTCCGTTTACTGAAAACTTCCACATGACCCAAAGCACCTCAGACTGTGTGATAGAAACTAGACATGTCATCCTGTTCTGTCTCCTCTATAGTGCCTGTCTTGATTAATGACATTTTTTTTCATCTAAGTGCTACCGAAACTACAAGTGTGGAAGTTGTTTTTCATTCATTTCCCTTGTTCCCCTTCCTCAAATCTAGATGTGTGATCTTCTCTCGTTCTCCATTCCTCCCCCAGTACTCACTGCCAACTCTAGTCCAGCCTCCCCTTCTTTTTGACCCCATAGACTGATGGTGCTTTCCTGTCAGGTCTCCCTGTTTCCAGACTTGATCCCTCCCACAATATAGAAAGTAGGCTGAGAAACAATCCTCCTGACATATATCCATGTCCTAGTTCCTAAAGTTTGTAAATACTACCTTATTTGCAAAAAGAGATCTTTACCGATGTGATTAAGGATTTTGAGATGAGATCATTATGGATTATCCATGTTGGACCTAAATGTCATCACAAATATCTGTATAAGAGAAGCAGGGGGCGATTAGAGGAGACTTCACATGCAGATGGTGGCAGAGATTAGTGATGTGGCCACAAGCCCAGGAATACTGACAGCCACCAGAGCTGGGAAAGGCATGGAAGAGGGACTCTCCCCTTGATCCCCAGAGAGAGTATAGTCCTGTCAAAACTTTGATTTTGACCCAGTAAAACTGATGTTGGACTTCTGATTTTTAGAATTTTAATACTAAATTTCTATCTTAAGCCACTGAATCTGTGTGGTAATCATTATGGTGGCTATGGAAAATGATACATTAAGGTCATGTGTAAAGTCTAAACCAGAGCTATATCACGCTCATAACACACCTACTGACTTTGCATCACCTACAGGTTAAGTCCAGACTCTGATCTGCTCCATTTTAACAGCCAGCATCTGAGGGCTGTGTCTTCTCCCTCTGGCCACCCTTCTCTAGCTGAGTATGGTAATGTTGGCCACATACTTTGTTCTGTCAGGCCCTGGGGCTGTCTGCTCTTATCTGACACTAAGTGTTCTCTCTTCCAACCTGGAAGTCATCTCTGTTCTTCTCATTACAACTCACATGTCATGTCTCCTTGGAAATAGACCCTAGTTCTCCTAAGAGTGGTTTCTCCCCTTATTCCCCAAAACATTTGTTTAAACACACACATGTGTATTTTCCACCGGAGTGGACATGGAGTATGTGTTGAATACCAGCTATATCTTGTTAACCTTTCTAAATTAGCCCAGCAACTAGCCTTTTACCTAGCATGTAGTAGGTACTTAGCAAATGTTCCTTTGTTAAATTGAAGTCACATGAAAATACTTCATTTTTTAACTATGGATTATTCTATAACTGGTTTTTAGTTCTAGAATTATTTTCTTTGTAGAGTGAATGCATATGTGACCTTTCTGAAAATAATTTTGAGAAAGGTTGTCAGCAAGACAGATTGGAAAGCTCTGGATTTGGTAATCCAAAATAGATGCATATAATATTTCTATATGCTGGGGGTGTGTAGCTCAGTGGCAGAGCACTTGCCTAGCATGTGTGAGGCCCTGAGTTCCATCCCTAGCACTGAAGAAGAAGAAGTAAAAAGATTTCTAGTACCTTAATACTGTGGTTTGTATGGTTCATCTTCAGTTACAACAGTAGTAGGTTTGTCTGGGGACAAGCTAATACCTTTAAGAAACTCTGTTATAAGCAATACTATACCATTTGGTTAATATTGACCTTAGACATCAGTCAGAGAGGATATGCTAGAATATCTCCGACCCTTGTTGCATGTGCCAAGGTTCTGTTTCACACTTCTATTACTTCTTTAGTAAATTATAGCAGTCTCTTGGCAGCCTCCTCTGCACTCCTGATTTTCAGTTTATGAGTTATTTTAAATGCGATAGGCTTGCTTTATTTTCTTTATGATCTTCATATACTGTGTTATTTTTGAGTTTATGCAATGATACCTTAAGGCTGAATAAAAAATTGGCACTGATATTTTAAGCCGTACCTTGGTTTACTCTGGACATTTTTAGAACATGCCTGCTGCATGGGAAGCCATAAACAATAAAGGTATTAAACTGAGCCTTTGTGTTTCCTGCCCATTTCCTGTTACTGTAAGTAACAGGAGGAAGGGCAATTTGGACATTGTCCATAGCTCGTCCATGCTTTGCTCCTTTGTACAGTTTGTTCTCAGGCTATCTTTCAAAGATCCTGTTTAAAAAATTGCTTATCACGATAACTTCTAAGAATCAGTGGCGTGTTTATATTGTGAACTTTTTGACCTTCTCTTTTAGCCTTTTTAATGGTAGGAAAATTTAACAGATCAGCACCTGAAAAGCTCCTTTACTCAGAAACAGGGTAGAGGTAAGGATCTTCTTAAACCCAGAGTAAAGGTGGAGTCCCAGAAACCTAGTCACAGCCATTGGTTTCCATGATATTTTGATGAGGAAGGGGACCAGATACAATCTGAAATGGTTTAAGCTAATTCTAAGTTCCAACAGGACCAGAACTTTAAAGCTCTGAGCCACTGAAGACTTGTCTCATTAAAACCAACTTTGGAGGGTTTTGTTTGTTTTGTTTTTAAGCCATTCCATTAATTTTCCTGTTTTAATTCAAATTAACCAGGAAGAATTCTACCTTAAATGCTTCTCTGTAAACTAGTGCATTTATCTTGTAAAATAGTGTTTCTATAGTGTCATTCTTACATTTTTTCTATAAAGTATACAATGATTACCCTAAGTCACTCAAATCATTTTGGTACTAGGTGGGAGTAAGTGCATACCAAGTTTTCCATTTCCCATTGTGGGCTGTACAGATTTTCCTAATTGCCCACAAAAAGTTCAGTAAATAGTGTAAGACTGTTTCATAAATCCCTTACCCTGTTTTCCAGGGGTCATTGAAGTATTCTGAAATTTTTGAGTGGCTTTGCTTTATTGTATATATATATATAAAGGGGAAATGGAGTGGAAAATAATAATGAAATGCTAGTTAGCATTGTTTGAAATCTAACTACATATATTGTTAAAATAATTTGCTGTTGCATTTAAAAATATAGAAAAATCCAGTGTACCTTCTATATGGTTATCTCTTGTAACTGGCATTAAGGTGAGAATTAACAGGACCAGAATATGATTCATCCATCCAACATGATAGTTCTTGGACTTATATTGATAGATTTTAATTTGTCTGATTGTTTGGAGGTGTTTTGTTGTTGTTATTAATGTTTATATATTATGTTTTATATATGTATAAAACATAAAATTTGCCATTGTAACCACTTTTAAGTGTACAGTTCAGTGGAGTTAATTACATTGATGTAGTACAGTCATTGTCACCATCTGTTAGCTTTTCATCACTGCTACAAATACTTGAGATAATCAACTTATAAAGAGAAATGATTTATTTTGGTTCACAGTTTTGGAGGAAAGACCTCCCACTCTTTGAAGTTTCCCCACCTCCTGATGGTGCAAGCTAGGGACTAAGCCTTTAACTTATGGGCTTTGAGGGGATATTTAAGATCCAAACTATAGCACTATCCATCTCCAGGACTATTTCATTATTCCAACCTGAAACTCCATACCCATTAAGCACTAACTTCATTCCAGCCTCCCCTTTTGTTTTTGAAGCCTGAGTATTGTGGCTTAGACTGCTGCTACAAGAACACAGCAGCTAGCATGGGGTAAGCATAAACACACTCATTTCTGATACATACTGCTTCATACTAAGGCATTATTATATTGCCCGGTAACAACTAATAGTCCATAAGACCTGACCTATTTGATACTTTATGTGTAGGCAAAATTGAAAAACCCACAGTAATGTAATTCTAGCATCTTGGGAGGCTGAGTCAGGAGGAGCTCAAGTTCAAGACTAGTCTCAACAATTTAACAAGACACTGTCTCAAAAAAATAAAGACTAGGAATGTAGCTTACTGGTAGAGCATCTCAGGGTTCAATCCCCAATACCAAGAAAAAAAAAAAGATTGAATTATTGCCTCAGAGGTACTGAGACCTTTCACTGATTTACTTGATTAGAAGGCTTGAAAATTACTTCTTTGGATAAGCATTGACCTTCATCAGTAAAACTCAGTGGTGGTTGTAGCCTATTTGGTATATAGCTAAATATTTTTGAATTTAAATATCTTAAAAATTGTTGTTCTTCATATGAAATGATGTCATACTGGAAATAAGCTTCATGTGACTAATGCTAAGAAGTTATAATCTATTAAGAATAATTTCCTATTGCCAAAAACAAGTCCAGTTTATTTCACGCTGCATACATCAGACTTTTCTGCTTACAGAGCTAGAAATGACTGAGCTTTTGTTATTAAGCAACTTATTTTTGTTTCACAGTATTATAAGTCATGCAGTTGATCATGTTTCATTCTTTTACCTTTGAAGTTTGAAAGCTGAGTTTGACTTAACCTCTAGCAATTATAGCCCCTCATGGCATATAATGTTAAACTATCTCATTCCTATCATCATTTTATTCTTCTTTGTCCCACTGTCTGCCATTGATTTCTATTTATTCTCCATGGTCAATTTCATGACTGACTCACAGCCTTTATTCCACCACACCCACTCTCCATCTTCCCCTACCATCTTCCTGAGTACCTCATTTCTCTCTGGGACTTGCTGTTCCCCTTGCCTGGAACAGTTCCTGTGTCATATCTGTCCTCTGCCCCTGCTCTTCCTCCTTGTCAACTCTTTCCTGACCCTCTTTTCTCCACTCCAAAGTTATGCCTCCTTTGTGGCCCTCTGTCTGCTTTTAGACTTCTGTTGTTACACCTAGAAAAATATACTGGCTGGGTGTAATCCAGCAGCT